>JAWQRP010000189.1:0-36617 GCA_033557875.1 Quadriops clusia | reverse complement strand
GTATAATTGGTATAATATATCATTTTGTATATGAACCTAATTGTTAACAAATTTTTATCATACATTTATTGGAGCAGTTGAAGTCCCATATAAAAATTGCATTTGTAGTATACTCAAAGGACGCCTCTTTGAGAATAAAATCGATAATATACACACAATCAATTCTCTTTGGTCGCAATGCCCTTTAGGCTGTTGAGTTTCTGTTTCTAAATGCGTAATATTGTTTAAAATCTCTCTGCAACTTCATTTCACTATTTTCATCATGGAAAGTATGTTTAACTAACTTGATTACGTAAAACACGTTACAATAAAAAAGGAAAAAACACATTTTCGTGTCCACCACAAAGTGGGGCGTTATGAAAACGACAAAGATTCATAATTGAATATTCCCCTTTTATCAGGACTTCTTAAAAGCAAAAGGTAACTTCATTACCTTTACTTCTTCCATTTACCTTGCACATTACCATTTTCAATTTTATTTGCCCGATTTTCGTCTACTTAATCACGGCCCTTCCTCAAACTTCGTTTCGTATTAAACTTGGTCCGTTTTTAGCCGGGACTACGTAATTAAATCTTGAGACTAACCCCAAACAATTTCGTAAATTAATTTAATCTAAACTTCACTTACCTGGCAACTTGCCTGGATGCGCCTACGCTCCTAGGGCTAGACGACTCATTACACGCATCAATGAGTTTCTTCAATATAAATAAACATTCTCGGAACGTTGAGAAGAAGGGATGATGAGAGAGCAAACAAAGGGATGTTAGTGAATGATTCCTAATTCTCTGAAATCATATATAACACACATGAGGAATGAAAGCCCGGGTTAAATAAAGTTTTGTGCGTTAACTCAACGTATTATCCAATTTATAATGTGTAATTGTAACGACGGAGAGAAAAAAAGAAGTATTCTCTTAGCTTCTTAGGCTTTTAGCAATATAATTCCCCATCGACACAACAAACGACGTTTCATTCTTTTATAGAATTAGGAAATAAAATACCGACCTGTCTTCTACGACTCGCCCGAGGTGATGGAGAATGGCTTCCTCCGCTCTCCGAGTCGTTACTGGGCACTGTAACCCCTAATCTCGGGGGATGAGTAAGATTATTATATCCTACGGCATCAGAGTCCCTTCTACTCGGACAATCTCTTTCTGAGTCGCTAGGTCCAACGTTGCTGCTTCTGTAGTCACTGCAAAAATGCACTAGTTGTAATCATTTAATTTTTAATTATTTGATATATAAATAATATCCTAAATATTATTTTATCTCTTCAGGATATTTTTGTAAGATGTTTTTATGAAGTAATAAACCTATAAATCGTGCATTGTAATGTAACAACAATAGAAGCTAATGTAATGTACCTAAAAATCGATAATTCTACGTTCTGTAGAAAGGTCATAGAAGCTAAAAGGAAGGTTATTCTGATTCTGTACTTTTGTAACGGATTTTAATGTATGAGTTAAGCCGCCATCCATAATTGTTGTGATTGTACAGTACATTAATGGATATTAAAAATGCAATTTATACATAGATGTTATTAGAAAATAGCTATTTATGCAACCAGTTGTGGAATGAACATTTTTGGGTAACGCATTTGATGTTTGTGAAACGAGCGAACACAGTGAGCGAGTTTCACAATATCAAACAAGTTACACAAAATGACATTCCATAACGTGTTGCATACAAGATTTTTTCTAATATTGGTTAATTTTTCATTTCTAAAATGCATAATATTCAGCGCTAATTCATCTAGCGTATAATTAGGAAAACCTGGGGCTATTAAGACATTCAAGGTTTAAAAGTAAGCTAAAGAAACCTGGTAGTATTAAGACATTAACAGTCTTATTCATAAACAAAGGCCAACTTAGGTTTAGGTAGTTAAGTTTCTTTATGTTAAAAATCGGATATTTTGCGAGTCAATTGTGGGTATCTAGCCCTGTTTTCAAATTTATTATTATTTAAAGGATCAAATGTTTTTCCTTGTATTGAAAAAAAAACTCAACGCATCGACTATCTGTACTTCCGTAAATACAATTCAATAATGTAAATATCATTTTGTTGTGACATTTATAATAAATTTAAGAAATGAAAAGTTAACTTTTGCCTGTGCAATACAAAGAGATACGGTCAATTGCAAGGAAGTGAACAAAGCTCTTGGCTTTTAAATCTAGATGACAAATTCTTGATGACTACATGTTAAGAGTAATAGATTTGCAAAGTAAGTCATGGAAATGAACTAAAATCAATACAAATAAAATTTCCAAAAAAGTACTTCTTCCCAAGAAAATACATAACTACATGTTATGTGTGTATGTATGTATGTTATGTTAATTACGGTCAACGAAATTCACAATTATTAATACTAAGCAACACAGAAAGTTAAAGTGACAAATTTATTACATTTACCGGTCACTATTAATAATTTTCACACAGGCGTGGTAAATATAAATTTCAATTAAGTGTACTGTTGAATGCAATTGAATCGCCAATTTCGAGAAGGGCTCATCTCGGAAATTTTGTAAAATGTGCGTTTGCTTTATCTTTCATGTTCAGGTATAGACCATTGTATTATGAGCGAAAACAAAGAATGAAAATCCGAGATGCGCCGTTTTCAAAATTCTTATTCAATTGAAACCATTACAAATGTAAAAAAAATCATTTTACAAATGTATAATAGTCATATTCAAACGTCATTTAGAAACCACATTCTGCACAATTAGAAACACATTAAAATTTGTCTCCATCATTATTCTACATTTCACCTTATTATTAATTAACATATTACAATTACACACATAGTATACTATGTATACTATACTATGTATACTATGTGTGTAATTGTAATATGTTAATTAATAATAAGGTGAAATGTAAAATAATGTTGGAGAAAAATGTTAATGTGAGGAAGATTTTTTAAAACAGACTTAAGTTATCCAAGAATTTTTAATACTTAATATTAAATGTGAAAAAGGTCAGTAAACAAACAAAATTTTAAAAGTAAAATAAATCACTTTTTTGTAATTCGACATATCATAAAATTCGATTATGCAAAAATAATTAATTAGTTTTAATTCTAAGATTGTAACTATTTCAATATGTTTATAAACTTAGTATTACTCATTAATTTATAAAAGTGGCGTGACCGGGAGGGGGGGGGGGGGAGGATCGATGATTACGTGACAATTCGTGATAGGTGGGAGGGTGGGGATTAAAAATTGCCAAACTTTTCGTAATGTCGTTTATGGACAGACAATAATCTGCCAGAAAATAAAATATTTTCGCTACAAAAAAAACTATAAACTCGTAAAGCCATCAGTAAAATAACGAGGAACTCTTAGTTTATCATTTCTTTCGTACAAGTTCGTAAGAAATAACTTGAGTTGTCGTTATGTTTTCTAAACGATCAATAATTCTATCTACATAAATAAATAATGTCTTCTATTTTACAACTATATTATTATTATTAGGTATATCAAATAATTTTTATAAGAAAACTGTGCTTTGTAGTTATTTGGGTCAGCTTAAAAAGTGCACGTACAAATTTGTAAAATGTTGAAACTCTGAAGGAAATTGAAATGAATCATTGAGATCCCCAGCGTATAAAATTATCTCTTTCCTCCTCAAAGTTACCTAGTTTCCAGGTAGCGTACCCGTTACTTTCACGATTAAACGTGATCGATTTTGCGCCTGCATTGGGGTTGGAGTTCTTCAATATAACTGTACACTTTCATTAAAGGCGATGGATTACTTTCAGCGTGCGGCGTTTGCACAAAATCTCACCTGGAAAAAGCGGAATCTGAGCTCTTCTCCATACTCTTCCTCCAGGAGTCCCTCCGCAGTGTGGAGCTTCCTCTCCGTCCAGCGACGCACATGCTAGCTGGCACTTTTTCAATCGGCCTGTAGAAGTTTACGCAAATCCCAAATCGCGTTTTCCCAGAATCTTTATCCGTTAGGGTAAACACGAAAGATGAAGCTTCTCGAAGAGCTGTTCTTCTAGGTCCGACGGAAGAGCAGCCTTCTGGTTGACAGAAGTACACCATATCCAAAGGCATGGGGAAATCTTTGTGGTCATTGGTTGGATACCTTCGAAGAAGCTCGGGGGACTGCAAAAAGTAACAAAATTTCATTACAAATATTGATTTGCAAAAAAGAGCCATAGGTACGATGAATTAATTATCAATGTATTATTTCTTATACCACTTGTAATTCTGTAACTCTGTAACTCACAGCCAATTACTCGCCAGTAATTAAAGTCTTTGATATTGAAAGCGCAAAGCTTTAACTTTAAAAGTAAGTCGGTAACAAGTATTCGAAAGCTTTTCTATTAAATCTGTAACGTAGTTCTAAAATATTACATAATAGGTTACCTAGAGATGACGTAGAGGTTACGTATTGTTGCTTTGGATAATGTCCACGCTTAACAAGAAATCGATATTCACGTAGGTATGTATCCCATTGTAAGTACAATAGTATCAATGCAATTCAAAATAAGGTTCATTAACGATTTATACAGCAATGCTGGCATTCGTGGTACACATGTACACTAATTACATGTCATTAGCCATATTATGCCTTCTTTTTATGTCAATTCCTATTATTGTTATTATTATTAATATTAGTATTATTATTGCGTCGCTTTCTTGGGGTCTTTCACATTAAAGCCTATATAAAATGTTTACCTGGAGGAAGGAGAAAAAACTGAACACGTTTCACTATTCCGAACCCACATACTATATACGCAACCCCTAATTTGTTTCCGAATTGTGAACAAAATAAAAGGTAGCAGTATATATTGATATATCCTGGGTTTTCAAAATCAAGATTGGTTCGGTTGGAAACAGAATTTATTGTGCTGTATAGGTGGAAACTATTCGCCAGACTTTCGGAGAACATGCCATATGCTTTGAAAAGGGGTAAGAAATGCAGACTTCCAAATAAATAATTGTATCTTCACCGTTCAAAGATGGGATATTTTAACAAAAAACTCGTATTCATGTAAACAGCACCATTTTCGTTTATAGGCAGTTTTATTTTATAAATTTTTAATAGATATAAAGAAATGAAATTGCTTTATGACAATGGCTGTAAGCCTTTATATGGCAAAATTGTTTTATAAACCTACGCTTGTTTCTGTTGTCCACAAGTTTTATTACTCACGTAAAAATGTTTACGGGTTTAAATTATAAAACCATTGGTGTTATAGCATACTTGAATAAACGATCGTGCAAGTTCTATAAAACATTTTGTGCTTTTTTGGGAAATTTTAACCTTGAGATCGAGGCAGAGAAAATTCTATCGACATTATAATCCGTATAGCATAGACAGACATAGACTAAAATTTATCGAAGAGTGGATTCGGAAATAATGTTTGACCTTTACCAAGCTATTTATTTACCTCTTCATTTGGTAAAAGTTCAATGTAGTAATTGAATCTAGTTCAAGATAAATGAGATAAGTGGTACGGTTTTTTAATATATCAATGCTTCCGTAACACACACAGGAATCAGACTGTATGTATATAAATATATCATAAGTAAAACTACATATTTTATTTTATAAAGTAATTTCAAGGGTCTTTTAAAGCATGCCAAATATACCAAAAAACGCTTTAAAATTATAAACTGTACTGATTATGGAATAAATATGGAAAAACCTAAGATAGTTGTTAGGACTTTTTTGCTGAATAATTAAAACAGAACTAGGACAAATTGGAGGAGTAATATTGAAGGATCTGTATTCTAGATTCTGATCATTTATTTATAGTTGATGGCTGAGATCTGCCTTATCGGATTTGAGGGAGCTTCCAAGCTTTAAACTTGAAGCAAATATCGATTGTAATATTGTAAAAATGAAATTTGAATGAGCGATTTTTAAAAACATCGTATTGTTAATATTGGTTAGATACATTTTTAAAATTGCAAATGTGTGTTCAGAAATATTAATTTTAAGCCTTATTTCGTCGAATTTGTGAACCTCGGCATCTTCTAAAAATACCCGACCATGAAAATTTCAATGACAAATAACCACCTGTTAGGACTATCGATCGAGCTAGTGCCCTATGTGTGACCTAGTTCAACAAACGCGTCCCCATTTGGAAAGTGGTAAAAACGTGATACCACCTAAAGTTTCGGATTTAACAGGCGCTAATACTGACCTGAATAGAGGGGTTGGTGCTGGGTCTAATGTTACTTGAAGGTCGCACCCCGACTATAGTCAAGTAATCTATCAGTCGGGGGCAAAGAAATTGCCTTTCAGCGTCTAAAGACATGATGCCGCCTTAAATGGGTCACCTCTTCATGAGAGCCTTTTTTGAAGCGGAAGAAGAATCCTCGGCGTCCTCTGAGCTTATGTTCAACTTCATTTCCCGGACCACTGACTGTAAATAGAGTAAAACCGCGTGTAATACTATAAATAGCCGCTCTGAATAATTAGTACTGACTATCAGCCGAACAATAAAAGTTATCTGCATGTATGCGGGTTCTTATCAATTGTCCACCAACGTGTTAAAAATTAAAACGCATAGGAAAATATTTAAAAACATTTAATCACGCAATTTTTTAACGCTGGCGGGAGATTAGACTCATACAATAAAATAAAAAATATCAACGTTCAATGCTCGCGCGGCAAGTTGTGGATCAATAAGTCCTAATGGAGCATCACGTACAACTTGCACAAAACCAACAAGGTAGGTTACAGTCCGTCGTTTTAAATTTGCGATAACAAATAGACAGGACTAATTGAAATTCCTACTGCTGCATATAATACGTAATTCTTACCTGCACTGTAAGTTCATTAATTGACGAAACATTGTTAAAATGATGTGATAAGAATTTCCCCCATACATATACAACCACACTCAAATTATGTTATTTAGAATGCAACTATTTCTAAATCTAAGAATTTGTAATTATAAGAAACAACATGCTCATCTTCTTACCTGCCCATACGGTTGTGAAATGAAAATTTCTGGCGGAAAACGCCCGGAAAACTCTGTACACTAATGTTGTCAAGCGCGTTATAGGGGATGCCTGAGCATGCGCAACGGGCCAAGCCGATATGCAACCTATTGTACAACTAGGTGACCAATTTGCGTTTCATAATAAACGCTATTACCAACGTGTTATGCCTATGTCCGAGCCTACCCTCTGAAGAATAATTGCAATTTACAAGATCCATCCTTACTTTATTGTAATATCATGTGTGCCAGTAATATGGACGACAGTCACATATTAAAAATTACTACTTCTTAATTACGTAAAACATTTTTATGTATATTTAAGTTAGTTTACGAGTTTTAAATGTTTCCAATATTTAGTAATTATTTCAATCAATTTATACCTATCAGCATTACGTGCATAATATTTCCATGCATACGACATGTACGTTTATGTATATGTATCTATATTGGTACTTCACACTCTTTAATATAAAACAACAATGTAACATATACATCATTATCGCATATAAAAATTTGTTACCAGGCATTATTATAATTTATCTCTAGTTAGCTTTGTTTGCACGATTTTATATCAAATGCTCCAAAATTGCTTGGAATTAGGTTGTCACCATTGTTTCATGTCGCATGAAATTGTATCTGTTGGGAAATGTAAAAACGTTGAATTTGATGCTTAAGTAAATAATAAATCTGCCTATATAATTTACAAGAGTGTCTTGCTACATCCAACTTAGTATGGAAAACGTATCGCCCTGCATCACATTACGATTTTATTATTATTTAATACTATTATATATATCGTCAAATTACCGCTGCTTACATCGCATAAGTGCCAAAGAAAGAAAACCTACTGTAAACGCAACATTTGTTAGTTTTTCATAGCCCGTACTTGTATACAAAAAAAACTTCTCACAATTTGGACAACGTAGTGTTCAGATAGACTTCGAAGATGGCGAACGTTACAGCCGATCAGTGCAAAGAAATTATTTCAAAAATCTCAGACAAATCGCCCAATTCCATCGAATTTAGAACTGAACCTTACAGCGAGGAAACTATCGGTTTTATGGGCCAGCATTACAAGTTGATAATACATTGCACAACCGATGAAAACGTCATTTCCAGGCACGACTTTTTTGTGAAGACTCCTCCAAATTCAACCCAAAAATTTAAGGATTATGTCCAAGAACTCGGGCTGTTTGCAAAAGAAAGCACTTTCTACAAAGATGTACTGCCGTTGCTCTTACAAAAACTACCTAGAAACCATGATTACTTCGCTCCGCGGTGTTTGCTGTTAACCGACACGTTCATGGTGTTAGAAGATTTAAAAAGTAGCGGATATAACATATACAACGATTACTTTGGATGTGAACAGTGGGAACCTGTTTTGAAAGCTCTTGTACAGCTACACACTGCTACAATAAGTTACGAAGAAAGCAGAAGCAAAAGAGAGAACAGTGTTTACAGATTAAACACTGAGTATGAAGCAGTATTCAAGGAAACAACTTTTATTTTTGATGTCCACCATCCCAGAGGCAAATGGCTAAGAAACTGCTTAAAAGCTGTCATTGATTGCCTCCAAATATATTCAGAATGCAACCAAAAGATTGAGGTAACAAGCAGATTACTAAAATTTGTTTTTACGAAACTACCCAAGTATGTACAACCATCCAAAAAGTACAGAAATGTCATCACACATGCAGATTTATGGAAAAACAACGTCATGTTTGGAAGTGGAGAATCTGAGAATAAAGCTGTCATTATAGATTACCAATTGATTAGGTACGCACCTCCTGCTTTCGATATATTAACTACTCTTTACCTCAACTGTGAAAAATCGTTCTTAGACCTTAATTACGACATATTGATCAATACTTATTACAAGTATTTTGCAAAATATTTACAAATGAAAGAGATTGAACCTAAAGATATATACACCCTTCAAGAGTTTAAGGAAAGCATTGATGAATATAAGATGCCTGCTATAATAGAAGCTACATTTTTTGGAACCATAGTATTTTTGAGTAAAGAACTTTCCACAAAGATTGTAAGCGACGATGCAACTTTTATGGAATTTACATATGACGACAGAAGTAAATTCATCTTGAAAGAATACAGAGAAAACCAGGACTTTAAGAATAAACTCGATGTACTACTGGAGAAATTAGTTGAAGTTACATTGGCCTGGAAATTTGATTAAAGTTTATTTAAATAATGCCGTCTTTAAATTGTATTGTTATTAAATTGTCTTATTATTAAACTGTAGTTCTTAAATTGTACTGTCATTAAATTGTACTATTATTAAATTATTACTATAAATGCTATCATTTCTAATAAATGTTTTTCATGCATACATTTTTATTACAAACTTTAATTTATAAATAACGGACACAATACGAAAGAAACGATTTATATTTCAATAATTTATATAAGAAAAGTATGTACTTTATAAATGCATTACTAATAATTAGAATAATTTAAAAATACCATCTATTCACTCTTTTGTTTCAATATTTTCCAAGCCCCAATTTTATACCTTAACCAGATCAAACCCAAATCTTTTCCCATTTGAACAGCACTCCAAATCGGTGTAAGTTTCGACCCTTCAATTTCTGTCCAGTTCACTGATATTTCTGTGATTGGTATTTTCAAAGATTGTGCGATATACAAGAGCTCTACGTCAAATGCCCTAAAATGTAAAAGGACTATAGTTTACATTCTCTTCTGAAACAGGACAACTTACCATCTTTGCACATGCAAACTTTCAAAGCAAAGAGAAGCAGCTTCTCTAGTACATAACTTAAATCCACATTGTGTATCTTTCAAATTTCTGACTGCAAACAACCAAACAAGGAAGTGAAAACCATACATAAGTACAGTCCTAAAGAAACTCCTGTTGGCTATAGCTTGTTCTTCTAAATGCGCCCTAGAGCCTATTGATATTGCAAGTTTATTAGCTACCTCTCCGGGATATTTCAAATAATCACCTAAAATTAATAATCACTTGGAAATAGGCATTTTTACATAGTACTAATGTAAATTTATAATTCTATTATAAAATAAAAAGTAAATAAAACAAAACCTACACTTTAACAGGTCCGTTAAACTAGTTTCTAATTTTGCTAAATCCTGAAATTTGGTCGCTCCATCTGCATCGGCAAACAAAATCATAGCTCCTCTTGCACTCAAAACGCCCTACGAATTATTAAAAGCAGGTTAAAAGTGAATAATTTTCCAGGTCTAAAAACTTACTAATCGAACTGCTCCACCTTTGCCCCGATTTGTCTGTAAATCTAAAATTCTAAACTTTTCTGTCCCTAATTTCTTGCAGTAGCGCTGTGCGACTTTCACAGTGGAATCTGAACTTCCGTCGCTAACTACTATGATTTCATAACGGAAGTTTGTTGTCTCACAACGATTTTCCAGAAATTCAATGCATTCATCTAGCATGGGCACCACTGAAACGTTAAATCAATGGAATGCATTAAGATAGAATAGTAGCAAAGCCAGAACTTGAATTGTGACACACTTACATCTAACTTCCTCATTATAAGCTGGGATAACCACACTTAAATGTAAAGATGAAGCTTCTTGTAAACTTGGAAACAATAGTGATTTGCCTGTAATGGGATCAATAAAATACTTTTCTTTTTTACTTCTAAACACCATAGGGTACACTTGGGAAGTAGCTATTAAAATGATACATATCTGAAAATAAAAACATAAATTAAAAAGCATATTCATTATAAGTACATGAGGTATCATTGACCATATAAACAAACATGCCAAACGGTAATTCCAAGAAATTTTACAAAATTAACTGAATAAAAACCATTTAAATCAATGCATCCTGATTTTTTTTAAATTAATTTTCTTATAATTTTTAACAGGGATTTAGGCGAGATATGGCTCTCACACTATGTTCTGTAGAAATCAATAAAATTAATTGTTTAGTTCACCCTTATGGTACAGACAGATTATTTATTCATTACATTATTTTTATCTTCTGTTAAAATATTTTCACAGTATTGAGAAATATAATAAAATGCTTTTCTTTAAAGTCTTCTCTGCTGACGTTCGAAAAACATAGAAATCAAGAAAAATATTATCTTCACATAAAACCATTATTTAAACATCACGAATAAAGTATCAAGTAATCTGTTAAGACATTGAGTATTATCAGTAAAGAGTAATCATTTACTATTGAAATCACACTACTAAATATCAAAATCTTCCAAACAGAGGATCTTCGCATAGTGCCAATCAAAGCTATCTTGAATGCCTTAATTTCAGTTTAAAAACAAAGAAAATAAATTCAACTATAAAGAATCATTTATTCGTCGCCAATGTAGAAACGTGGTAATTTATAAGCGTGTACAGGGATCTAATTTACACCTATTTACATAAAGTTTATAAATGAGCAATTTTAGGTTACCCCCTATAAACATACCGCTAGAAATGCAGAAAACACAAATGCAGAACCGTAAAATAAAATAAGTTTAATGTCTAGATACATATTGGACACAAATTTAAAAAAAAATCATTAAAAAGTATATGATTTAACACTTCGTTGCACTGTTGGCGTGTTCAATCAAATCTGATAACTCCTCACTGACAGTTGACAGCTGTTCATATGACATTTGTCTGCTACGTTGCCGCATCACATTCTGCTTTCAATTCGATAAATCAACCAAAATTCCAATTGTGTGTTTCACTATTCTATTTCTGTGCTAGCAATATTAAAGCAAATTTCATTTCTATAAAAATTAAATTCTGAATCACCTACATTATTGGCTAATCACTATTTCAAATATTGTAAAAACATTTGGCAACGTTTATTGTTTGCAGAAAATGTCAATGTGTACGTTCCCGCCAAGATTTAGGTTAATTTAAGATTTGAAAGATATATGTTCGTTAATAATTTAACAGAATTAATCGGGTGCTATTAAAATGAGTTCAGTAACAATTCGTGGTGTACCCATTAGTTTTCCATTCGAACCTTACGATTTGCAGAAAGAATACATGAGTAAGGTTATAGAATGTCTTCAAAACGAGACTAATGGGGTTTTAGAATCACCAACAGGCACAGGAAAAACATTATCATTGCTTTGTTCGTCATTGGCTTGGCTCTCTATCAAAAAAGCTCAAGTTCAAGCTCAGCGACAAGCTATGTTTTCTGAAGGGGAAGACGGACTCAACAACATGTTAGCAGAACTTAACAAAAAGGCAAATAAATACACTAATAGAGGTAACTCTTTACTTGGAATACCAACAATAATCTATGCCTCGAGAACACATTCACAATTATCTCAAGCGATGCAAGAATTGAAAAGAACCTCTTATGCTTACATGAGGGCTAGTGTTTTGGGATCGAGAGACATGATGTGTATACATCCAGATGTAATGAAGGAACAAAACCAAAGCACAAAGGTTAGGGATTATTAAACGTAGTTTTAAACTTAGCTTATACTAAGGTGCAATTCACACAGAGGTGGCGTATGGCGGTGGCATGGCGCAGGGGTAAAGTTTGACGTATGTTTAATGCATTTGCAATGGCGAACACATCAAATAAACGTCAAATTTGACCCCCGCGCCACGCCACCGCCATACGCCACCTCTGTGTGAATTGCACCTTATATGTATAGATTTCAGCTCATTTTTTGTTATCTTTTAAAACACCAACTATTTGCAAATAGGCTCCTAATAACTAATTATGCTAAATTCAAAACAAAAAGTAAAGTTATTTTATACACGGATTATTATAAAGAGGGGCTCCCTAAAGGAATCGTGGATAACATAATGCCAAATTTTGTAATAGACCCCTCACATAAGACTTCTTAAGGTTTTATTTAATCCCTATCCTTCTAGATCTACTTTAGAATTTTAAAAAAATCCTAAATAAAAATAAAATTTAAAAAAAATACCTATTTATCTTGTTTTGTCTATTGATCTATCTATAAATTTTTGCATTTAATCAGCTACAATTTAAATCATGGCTCTTAATAGAGCTGTGGCGTCTATCATTTATGGTTTTGTTGCATCAAATTGTTCCGTATCCATGTGCACGTTAAAGAACGCAATATTACAGATTGAATGCCTGTGCATCTACAAAATTCTGAGGAGTAATGGTCTCAATCTCATATGTTATTATTTGTAATTTATAAAGACAGTTGAAGATTCTAAATATATTGCTGAAATTGGATGATGTAATAGCCAATCAAAATATTTACTTCTTGTCTAACAAAGCATATTATGTATTATATAACTGAAACACTTGATTCTAATCAAATTAAATGAACTGTACAGAATAGTAAAGTAACATTTATTTGTTCGAAATTTTCCGTAAAACAAAATTTTAATTATAGTCAGTGTCACTCCCATCATTCACAAGAAGCCCCTCTATTTCCACCACAAGGGAATGACTAAGTTTTGCATTGTAATCAATAGTTTACCACAACTTGGGGTATTTTTTCAGGAAATGCATTAAATCTTCCTTACTAGTGCCAAAGAAATTGTAAGTGCACTTAATTTAAATTCCACCACTAACAATAAGTGGAAGGATAGCCTGTTGCATTTTCATATTCAACAATACACTTCTACTATTACGGTTTTGTATTTTATAACTCGGCCACAGTTTTACTGTGACTGCATACTGTTTATGCAGACATTTACAGTAAATTGTTGCATTGTATTAGTTATTTAAATTAATTTTGGTTGATCTCGATTTTTAAGAGGATAATAATAATAATAAAATATAAATAAAAAGGTATTAGTCTTTTTTTCTTTCCTTTATTTAGCGACGTTTTGGCCAATCTGTGGGCCTTTTACAAGCTAAAATTTTTCTACTCTTACTATTATGTTAAAATGTTACTAATAATTCCTTACATTTCTTAAATTACAAATGTAAGAAATAATTTGTAACATTTTAACATAATACTAAGAATTGAAAAATTTTAGCTTGAAAAGAGCCCACGAGTTGGTCGAAATATCGCCAAGTAAAGAAAACTAGTACATTTTTATTTATGTTTTAGTATTTGAATTAAATTTTTCTTTAAAACTCATAAGCTTACAATTTTAAATGTGAGTATACAAAATTATTGCCTCATTCTTGAAGTAAATATTATTATTTAATTTATAAAATGTTTCTCTAATGGGTATCGAGGTCTCCGCAATAATTAAATCTTGTTTAATTCATTTATTAATTTATTATTTTGTCACAGATGTGTGACATTTTGCCGTTTGGTTTAGGGCTTCATCATGATTATAATGTTAGTAAAGAGTTTCTTCTGTTTATATTTTTTATGAGAAATTGTTGATATCCATATTATTAAAGATCACAATTTAATAAGATTATATTTTAATAACATAGAACAGAAATCAAGTCTTTGTGTGGCTGAATATTAATCTGTGCGGTGGGCCATAGAAGGAAAAAAGATCTTAGTGAACTGTACACTACTTATTCGATTTCCGTTGTTATCAACAATAATTTTGTTTCTAATCAATTCTTCACTTTTCCAATGACTAGAGGTTTTTAGGCCAATTCAAAGTAAACGCGATTACAATATATGCTTCCAAAACTCTTCTACAGGATGATCTTTTTTCAAGTTGCCAGTGGGTGGAGGCTCAATCTCAACGAGATTGGCACATATTAGAAGACGGGTGATCGTGTTGGCGAACCTGAGAAGTACGTCTCCACCCTCTGGCAACCTGAAAAAAGATCATCCTGTACATTCTACACAATATGTTTTTTCCATTTTTCACAAGAAAAACCTTGATACCCATTAGAGAAAAATTTTATAATTATGGAAAAAATTGTCATGTCAATATATATTTATTTAATAAAAGAAGTTACTCTACGTACGGACATTGTAAAATATACACTGTACGGCAAGATTTGCCTAATTTGCATCCCTTTAAAACATTCAGATTCACTCAATATTACTTCACCATTACATTTTAAGAAACTTACGTTAGCACGTTATTTACTAGTGTATGCTGTATAAAATATAGAGAAAACAGTTGCCAGTTTAATTGTATGATGGTTTAAGAAATCACACCCTCCGCCCATGTAAGGCTTAAGCACTTTTGAAATTACTTAATGACCCTTAAAGAAATTTGGGAAAAAATATTATGCACCTCATTGTCTAATGACGACATCATGCAGGAGGTTCCATGTGTTTACGACGAACCACACACACTTTCAAGTACAGAATAATCCGCATAGCAATGTTGCCCAGACTAAATTTCCACCTACCAGATAATATTTTATTTATGCAATATATCCCATTGATTTAATAAGAGGTTTTGCAAATATTTATACTCTAAGTATTACTTCTTTTTCTGAGTAGATTTATTTATTAATTCTTTTATTTTAGGTGCATATGTGTAGGCTAAAAGTACAAACAAGATCATGCCACTTCTACAACAGGCTAGAGCGGAAGAAAGAAGATCCAGCTGTAACAGAGCAATCCATTGTAGACATAGAAGATCTAGTTAAAATAGGCCAAACACACAAATGTTGTCCCTACTATTTGGCGAAGGAATTAAAACAGAACTCAGACATAGTATTTATGCCTTACAATTACCTGTTAGATCCTCGAGTAAGGAAGAACTTAGGTAAGTATAGTAATGTATAACTACTAACGTTATTTTAACTGATAATAATTTTAGGAATTGATATATCTAATAATGTCATAATATTAGATGAAGCACATAATATTGAAAGAATGTGCGAGGAATCGGCTTCTCTACAAATAAAAACCACAGATATTACCTTGTGCATAGAGGAAGTAACGGAAGTAATGAAATCAATGACTGAAGAACCAGTCAGCTTTAGTAACAACGAAGTTCCTAAAGATTTTACAGCTGATGAACTCTGTGTCCTTAAGCAAATGTTACTTGATTTTGAGAAGCAGTTAGATGCAATTGAAGTAAAAAATGAAAATGAAGGAGTTACCTTAGAAGGAAATTATATATTTGAAATTTTAAGCAAAGCTGGGGTACGGTTTATTTATTAATTACTTTCAAATTACTAGACAAAATGTATAATTTTTAGATTACTGATGGGAATTATAACAACGTTACAAATTTAACAGAGAAAATTATTCAGTTTTTGTCAACTGCAAAGGATGGACCGTTTCAAAGGAAAGGAAATGCCCTCCAGTTATTAGAAGACTTGCTTAGAATTGCGTTTACTAGTACTTCTCCAGAATTTAAAGAGAAAATGAATAAATGTTATAAAGTTCACATAACAATTGAAGAACAAAGAAAAAAAATGGTAGACACCTGGCTTTCAAAAGCAAATATGGGCAAACGAGGCTGTAGAGTACTAAATTATTGGTGCTTTAGTCCAGGTTTTGGGTAAGTCTGTGTATTTCGAAATATATATTTGTATTATTACATTTAAATTTTTATGCCTTCTTATCATGTGTTTATAGAATGAATATGTTCATGGAACAGGGAGTGAGGTCAGTCATTTTAACAAGTGGTACATTGGCCCCACTGAAACCTCTTATATCAGAACTTGAACTTTCAGTGGGGGTACATTTAGAAAATCCTCACATTGTGACTGAACAACAAATATGTGTTAAGATAATTAGTAGGGGCCCAGATATGGAACCACTTAACTGCAATTATCAAAATCGGTATGTTTAATTTATGACAAGTATTTTTAAAATATCAATAATGCATACTCCTGATTTGCAAGAAAACTCAGCCAAGAATATTTGAATATATGTATAAACTTTTAGAGACAACCCTAAATTTGTATCATCACTTGGCCGTTCAATAATAAACATTACTAGGCTTATTCCTGGTGGTTTGCTTGTATTTTTTCCATCTTATCCAATAATGCAAAAGTGTCAAACAGCCTGGCAAAATGAAGGAATCTGGAGTGAAATTACTGCACAAAAGGTATTTTGCCATAAACCATTCACACTTTTATAATAAAAGGGAAATATTAAAAAAATAGTTGTATTGTTTTCTATTATAGCAAATATACGTTGAACCTAGAGAAAAAGATGCATTTAGTGCGGCAATGGTCGAGTATTACAGTAAAATTCGAGATCCCAATTCAAAAGGTGCTATTTTTATGGGTGTTTGCAGAGGAAAGGTATCGGAAGGTTTAGATTTTGTCGATGAAAATGGAAGGGCTGTTATTATTATTGGCTTACCATATCCCCCTCTTAAAGATCCCAGAGTTATACTCAAAAAACGTTATTTAGACAACTGCAATGCTAGTAATAAAGAGGTAATTGAATAATTTGTATTTTTACAAAATATAGCAAGATTGGTTTTAGTTTTTGAGAGGTGATGAATGGTATAGTTTAGAAGCATCAAGAGCAGTCAATCAAGCTATTGGAAGAGTTATACGTCACCAAAGGGATTACGGAGCTATTATTTTATTGGATTCCAGATTTAACAGTCCAAGAATTAAATCATATATGTCGTTATGGCTCAGAAATCATATTAAAATTGTAAATAATTTCGGCGAAGTAACTAGAGATTTAAGGAATTTTTATAGGAATGCCGCTGAAAAAGTTGGTAAATTGTTATTTCACTGAGTATAATTTTATTATCATATATTTAAAACAATATTTTAGTTTCCAGTTGCGGAGGAAAAAATTAAAAATGTTCCCACAACATCTCAAGCAGTGCCGACAGAATTAGAACCATTGAATGTCTATAAAAATAAGGGAATGTTCAATTTTAGTGACCTATCTAGCAGTTCAAGTTCAGAACTTGTTAATATTCACAAAAGGTCGTCGACTGCTAATTTAACAAATGTCAACAAAAAGAAAAAGATTGTGCTGATAGCCAACCCTCCTAAAGAAAATCAAAAATCGCAAACTGATATAAAGGAATATCTCTTCGTGGTACTAGCTGCTTTAGCTTGGTGTTTTTTCTATTACTATGTTATACTGTGATAATTGCAGGTAAAAAATTCCCTTCAACCAGAAGACTTCAACAGCTTTGTCAACGCAGTAAAATCCTACAGAGACTCTAATGATTTAAATGAACTTACCAAAAATTTAGATGTAATATTTTTTGATAAAAATCATAATTCTCGTTTTGTTATAGATGGACTTTCTCCGTACATTAAAGACAATCACAAAGCAGAGTTTCAAGTTTATTGGGAAAAAATGAAACTGTAATGATATATACTTATAAATATATATACATACATTATTTAAATACTATTTTTATACTTGGATTTATTATATGCTTAATTGATTGATGTTTAATTTTCCTACTGCTCTTTTTTTATTTGAAAACATTTTACATGTGCAATTTTACACCTTACATTTAGGAGATAATTTAGACAAATGAAACAGTTTGCTTATTTACACTTTATTCTTAAAGTTTGCATTATAAGTAACAAAAATACTTCACTTTATTATAGTATAAATATGAAAAACAGATCATTAGATTAATATGTTCTAACCGCAACTACATGTAAAACAGCTGTAGTTCTTATATATGTATATTCCGGTTTATTATTCTGAAGGAGTAGAATGGAAAAATATTATATCTTCGGCTGTTACTGAAGTTGTGGTTCGGTTCTTGCCGTCATCACCTCTAATTTCTCCATATGTAATTCTGCCATTTACATATACCCTTTGTCCCTTTTTCAAATAATTTAAAATGGTTTCTCTTAAGCCAGGTTTAAAGCATATAACTCGATGCCATTCTGTCCTTTGTAGAAATTCTCCACTCTCATATCTATAATTAGTATGAGTGGCTAGAGAGAAAACTACAACCGGATGATCATCAGTGCCTTTCCTTTGAGGATCAGCACCGACTCTTCCCAAAAGAGTTACATTGTTAATAGCTGAAATGCAAAAAACACTATAGCAAACAATTAATCAGGTTATTTTAATAAATAACTATACTATAATGCAGATTTAAATTTCACAGCTATGCAAGTTCAGATACAATTTGTTTTGACAATTTAAGTCATGGGAAAAGTACATCCTATTTTGCTATTCTCCAATCTTGTATCATTCAGTGTCAATGAACATTTTATTTTAAATGAAATGTACAAAGGAAAGTATTAATTGCCAAGTGATGTAAGTCCAATTTTCACATTTTTCAGAAGTGCAGTTTTAAATTTTTTTTTTACTTGTTTATTTAACGTCGTCCTGTTTCCGCATCATAGGGTAATTACTGATGCCAGAGATTAGAACAACGAATCTAAGCAATTTAGCCAATGCCAAGATTTCCAGTTTTAAACTGTTATCACATATAAAAAAAATTTAACCAGACAAACCTTTAAGCGTTATTTACTGAATTATTATTGAAACAGAACCTGCACCACTTGTAGCATGATTACCTTCAGGAAAGTAAAATTGAGTTCTCGTGTAAGTTCAATTTCATCAATTTTGGATTTAAACCACTTGGCAATTGACCCCTTCAGATATTCTCTTCATAACATATTTAAAAGTTTTTATAAGACTTGAAAAATAGAATTCCTTACTTAATGGATTTTTTTATTTACACATTTTATTGTGCATAAATAAAAAATCCACATTTTTCAAACCTTACAAGAACTTTATTGAGAAATTACCAATCAAATATTTAAAAGTGTTCATTTGTAAAAATATACATAAATTAATATAAGCTATAAAAGAGTTTATACTAGCAGAAGTCCAAATTAAAAGAATTCAAAATTTGTAAACTAAAATATGAGCTTTGTTCAAGTCTTCAGTATCAACATGAACTAATATTATCTCAAAATTTATGGCGCAAAATATACTAGAATCAAATAAAGTTGAATTTATTTTTTGAAATCCTTGAGGACAAATGTATTGTAAAGTACCATCTGATATAAATAAAGAAGCATCATCAAATGAAATGCTGTTAAAACATTAAAGAAATTAGTTTGTTCACACTTAGTAACAAAATATGCTTCGGTATCCGTAAATAGGGACTTATTATTATGGGTACATTTTCGGTATTAGTCGTGAAAGTCCCAACAAAGGAACAAGGAAACGACATCTTTATTCATTAACATTTTCGGTAACCTATCCTGCATGTTTGCCTAATTTCTACTTACTTTTTTCCATTCGAGATGGTTCTATTTGAGATTGAGTAGAAGTACCAGCCCCTCTCAGTATATTTGAATTTAGTTTCACTAAATTATTCATTTGGGATCTTCCCAGTTTGGATAACTGCAATAGAAAAAATAATATTATATTTTCTTAGATTTTAATCGCATTATGATACTAACTGTATTTAATAACATGATTTTGTTTATGAAACTACAATTTTAAATTCGTGTCTTTGTCTATTTTGAGGTTAAGTATTCAACGTTTTGTTTAACGGTGCGTTCTTCTTTACCGACCGAGTATGGATATTTATAAAGAAAAAGCTCGCGAAAACAACGTTCATTCAAATTCATTTATTCTTTAAAAAACTCGTATTATTGTACATTCTCAAGTATTAAATATTTAAATTTAATGTTGTGTTTTCCCACAATCGTTTCAAATCATTTTCATACTAGGTAGGGTCAGATAAGAAATATAATATACACAATTAGGCAACCAAACATTTATATGGCATACACGTGCATTAGATTTACATTGGCTTCTGGCGCCTATATCACAAAGGTATATGTATATTGTAAATGTTACTTGACTGTGCAAGGTATGTAGATACATATCTCCAAAATAAATAAATTAGACTAAGGGAATGGGTAGATTATTGATATTGCATAAAAATAAAAATCCAGAAGTAATTCAAACGAATTTAATATTAACAATATAATAGTCATACAAAACATGCATACTAATAGAAAAATATGCACGAAAGTAACTACTCATCTTGTGTTAACTTTATACATATTACAAATTAAAAACTATTGGAACAAAAACCAATTTTGACACATAAAATTCGATTTTTGAATAATATACAGTAGAACTACTTGTAGGCAGTCAGACCACCTTGCCTATTGCTACATTTTAATTCTCGTTATTTATGTATTTTAAAAATTATGCTCTATATTTACAATAGATATATATATATAATATATACTATACATGTAATGATCACACTTCTTGAGTCAAATAGAGATCACAGAAACAGAGCTGGAAAATCAGCCTTTCAATAGGCAAATACTTTCAATTTTTCCTCAAAGCACTTTACAAATGCCGATAAGTATGGAATGTGCTCAATAAATTTTGATTCAAAAATATATCAACTCTAACCCCAAAAATTTTTAAAAATATTTTATACTTCCAGTCCATCTCTTTGTACATAAAATTTTACTTTGTAAGGTTCATATTACTTTTTAGATCCCAATTTATTGTCATCTAAATACAAAAATATCACATCTGTGATACTAATTCCTATAAAATCGGAAATACCTTATTAAGCTGCCTAAAGCAGTTTTCCCTATTACCTTTAAACTTTTCAGTGTCAAAATTAAATTAAATATTTTGGCACATCTCAACATCTACCGTTAAAGTAAAAGGAAACTATCGATATTGTTGTGAGAAATGTTCCTGCGTTATACACAATATTCTACTATATATTTACGGTTTTTAATTAAAAAAAAATATACTTTTAATTTTACAAGTACGGAGGAATATTTCCCAATAAAAGGTAGTAGTACATAATATTTCCAATAATACATGTATCGTTTTACTTTAAGGAAGACTATTAGTACTATCACTACATTTGCACATTTTTTTTAAACTAAATTGGCACCTTTTAGTCAATTATAATGCACTTTAATTTATTAGCACTCAGCAAGCATCTTCTTCCTTGGTGGAGTAAAAGTGGTGTGGAGGGTCTTTAAAGGTGGGTGTGTCAGGTGAACATACAATATTAACATGTCTACTGCTACTGCTGCTTAAATCGGTGGGCACATCCATGTTGCTGTTAGAATCTGACCTAACATCCATACTTAAATCTGTCGGTTTATCATCACTTGACTCGTGGTTTCTGTAGCTTGTTTCGTGTTCGGTTTCCGGTTCCGTTTTAATGGAAATGTGTGGTACAATGGATATACTAGTGCTTGGTCGGGTTGGTGACATTTGTTGTCTCAACAAAGAAATGTTCTTAATGTTTTTCAGTTCTGTTGGGTTTCTTAGGAATCTGCAATGAAACAAAAGTTGATAAGTATTCAGGTTGCGATAGTAATATTCTATGAAATAATATGTTTGGATTTATTGCAAACAATTATGAGAAATTAATACTTACTGATAGCAGTGGCGTTCTCCTTGCACTTTTCTTAAAATATTGACTCGATAGTAGTATCTCAATGCTCTTGACATTTTATCGTAATTCATGGAAAGGTGATTTTTCTGGATGCCCCATAACTTTGCTAGTCCAGCTGGATCGACAATCTTGAAAACACCAGTGTCTCTGTTTTTCCATGCAATGTAATTGGTGTAACGCTGAGCGGGATCATTTAAAAGTTGCTGGAGGAAATCCCATAGTAATCTGCCATCTATAACAAATATTATTATTATTTCTACTTAAAACAAATGACAATTCAATTAATGGAGATGATTGTCAATGTAGTTACCAATATTATTTGAGAAATTGGTAAGATATGCATGCACATGTAAGTAAAAATACGTACTTGTATTAGGCTCGGCTGGAGCATCGTTAGGAAAAAATTCTCGTTTGAAAGATGGACTGATGTTGTCTTTTGGGCTTCTTGGGGCTCCATGCGGCAACGGTGCTGCTAATGAATATACATTGGGAGTATTTGGTGGGCTGGAGTGTTGAATATTTTTAACATCGACATAGCTGTCTTCTTCGGAATCGGATTGGTTGCTTCCGCTTCCGTTACTTCCTCCGCTACCACTGAAGATTGAATGATTGAAATTCGCAGCAGCTACTTCAGTATGCTGTGGGCTTCCAGCTTGACTGTCAACTGAAGGTGCTGGGCTTAAGGTCACCGAGTTGCTTTGAGACATCAAGTGAGCAATAGCAGCATGGGAAGTGTGGAAGGCATCAGCGTTTTGGTTAAGGATGTTCCAGTTGGGGGTCGGTGGGTGAGTATGAGGTGAAAGAGGGTAAGGGTGACGTGATGTAGGAGTTACAGGGCTGGACGGAAGACATCTAGAGAAGTTGTTGGCATCACGAATCAGAAGTTGTAATACGTTGTATAAGACATCTCCGGAACCTGGAGATCTTTCTGCCAAGTCACTTCGATTTAACAAGCACATAGCTTTTCCTGAAAGAATAAGGAAATATAATTTTAGAAGATTTGTTTTATTATTGATTAATTAATTATAGATGTATTGATATTTTCGGAGTTTGAATTCACGGCACTTGTCTCAGAATTAATACCCAGAAAATAACAATACATCTATAATTACTTATTGATTGAAAATTAGGTGCTATGATTTCTCTGCACTTACCGTTCATTTGAAATTTATCCATGTCTATCGGCTGAAGGTCATATTCCCTTTCGGCCCATCTTAAAAAGGTGGAAACATCGTCTCGGGACCAAATTCTAGGGTCACTAGCTAAATTGTTTGGCAATTGACTCTTGTATTCCATTAGAGGTGATGTTGGAGTAGCAGGGGTTGGGAAAGCTGGCAAACCCATAGGATATCTCCAAAGCAGATCAGGGCTAAAGGGTAAGGAAATAGGAAATCGATCCATCGTTGTACCTGTTGGTATTGGAGGTAAAGGTCCTGGTACCAATTTCATTTTTCAGTCTGCAAAGAAATGAGTTTTGTAGGAATGAACTTAAAAAAGCCTTAAAAGACACATGTTTTCAAAAGAGTGTGGTAAATTTGTTATTTTAGGTTTTGTGAGAAGGCGAAGATTACATTGAACTATTGTCGCTATAGTTTCGGCAATTCTCAAAGCCTTTTGAGGAAGAAGCATTTAAAACGTTTCTTTTAAAAATGACCATGGAACTTGGAGCTATTGAACATGACAAAGAGACTATATTGTGAAAATGGGCTACCTGAGGTGCAGGTAGAACTCTTGCCGAAATCAGAATGGCCGTAACTACATATTGTGGTATCTATCCATATGCTGACGCGGAAATAAATCGCGCAGAGTTGCGATACTTGGAACGATTTTGTTTACCACAGTTTATATCTTACGAGTACGGAAGTGTACCCAAGGTTAGACCAACTTTTTATAATTATTTACATTTTCCGGTATACATTTCATGCAGCCAACTGAGGTATTTGCGCAAATCGAATTAAATTCTTAATAGATTGTATGTAGATATGTGGGAAATAAGGAATACAGTTTAGGAAATTACAGGATGAGTAAAATCAAACATAAAATTTAAGAGAGGCATTAGGCTCAAATCGTTTGGTCCGAATTCTAGGTTCAATGCGGAATAAGCGATTGTCGGTTCTAGTAAATTTACTGTTTAATTTTACTCATCCTGCAATAGCTTTTCAGTATATACAAAATTTGTTTAACAAATGTACCTATATAAACAGACTATGTGAATCGCATAGTTGAAAAAAAATATGTAATTCCAAAGTAAAACCTATTGAACTTTGCAGTTAATGGGGAAATCAAAATAAGACCGTCTGCATTTTAATTAATTTAAGGAAAACAAGATTGATTAACCAAAATATTACATAAGAGCAGCCTTGAAATTTGCAGAAAAGACAACTTCCCATTCGTGCGACTTCGCTATTTCTGGTTTGACTTGCGTAAATTCCTTTGTTATGCACTACTTCATTAGGAAGAACCTTGGAGTTTGTAACCATTAGAGGCATTTAACAAACACTCGTATCGGCGCTGTTAATTATTTAAAAGGAAATAGATAATCCCCACAGTTCGAAACGTTGAAGTGGTTTGAAAAATTATGGCTGTGTATGTGAGCTGCCTCCATGGAAAAAAACAGGTCCCTAAATCGTATATTTACCTCCTGAGGGCCGGAAATGGTAAGAATTTCAGGTTTGGGCTATTATTAGGACGAGCCACGAGAATTAATCGGAATCGATTCTGTCGAAGAATTCGATAATTTACTCTGAGCCGACAGGAAAGAATATTTTCTCACACTCTTGGACTGGCGTATCATCATAGAGGATTATCTTAACTACGTACATTTGCGAAATTATTTAAAAATAGATTACGTTACGCGCGTTAATCTAATTTTCTAAAAAAAAGTTGTTCCTAGTTCATGAAGTGGTATTTTTATGTTATGAGTGACAGGATAATTTTTATGCAAATAGCTATCTAGTTAAATGGAAACACTTTACCGGGAATTTTATGCACATAATTAGTTAACAATAATTAAGTAGAATTTATCCCCATTGAATTAAATCGTGCGTTGCACATGCATGCGGTTATTAAAAGTTTTTATTTGTTTGAGGGGTTTTTTACGGCGAGAAAAAGTGGATAGGTGTACAAAGAACAGGAAACAAAGTCGTTTGCTTCGGAGGAAAACATCTCGTCCTATGGTGTTAATTAATAACCTTGGAACGGCCAATCACCCACAACGAATATAATTTTATGTATGTATCTCGTTTCAGGCTGCGCCACTGGTACAGACTAGTTCTTGACTACCGCCATGCGGAGATTTTTTAAGAGCCAGCAATTGATTTAATTTCCTCTCGGCGAGGCTGCAGCCGGGAAAATTTATTGTCGCAATAACAACCCCCGATAAGATTATTCCAGCAGATAGAAACGCGCAATCGATTAATTGGTTTCAGAACAATGACGAGGCAGCTGATTTAATTTTATGGGCTCTTCGACAATGAAACCACAAACTGAGCCGCGCTTCTCGTTCAACAAATAACTGTTGCTCATAAGAAAACAATCCCGAACGCGGAAGTGCTAAGTAAGCTACGTTTTCTTTATAAATCCTTCTGACATTGACACATTTCTTCCTGGTTTCGGCGCGCGCGAGTTTCTCTTGTGATCTACAGTAGCTTGCAATTGTCGATTGCAATGCATAAAACAAAACGATCATTATCTTACTTTCTTTGCGAGCTGCTTGTCCCTTTCGTTGGCGAGATGTTTTCTTGGAACTCCTATATCGGTTATTGATATAGAATATTATGGCGGAATGTTCTAACAAGTATAATATCAAACAAAGTAGGTACATGGCGCCTCCGCCAATTGCGCATTTGCATTTGTGGGTAGCATTCGCGTCTTATCGCAATAAATTCATGATTACCGCGGAATTTTTGCGACACGTTCTCGCAGTTATGATAGATACAAGGGCCAGGAAGTCAATAATAAATTTATCAAATCTGGTGGCAAACTTTGAACAGTGCAATAAATCTTGGAACGTCTCCCCAACTCGGCCGCTTTGTTTGAAATATACCTGGCACCCACACAATTTCCGGTAAACTGAATTCCGCCTACGCTGCAACACAGTTTGTGCATTTCAAGTTATGTACACCTTCTGTGGATATTTCCACAGACAATGCAGCGAGGCTTACGTCATCCCGCGAGCCAGCAAAGCCAATCACGCTTAAAATACGCGTCAAATCATCGGGCAAGATTTGTTTTTATTATGTATGTAAATTCCTAAACGGATATGGGAACGCGTGATTTCCCATCAAATGACGCAAGCATTCTTGGAACAAGATTAGGTTGAAACGTTGGGACCACAGCGTTTGCAGCTTTATCCCGCGTGAGTGTGAAAAATGAAATAAATGCTAACAAAGATGCAGCAACAGGTTGGTGGGTAAATACCTGACAAGCAGGTATACAACTGATACACAAGTTTCGGCCACGTGTGCGCATAATTAATAATTCATTGCATTCCGAAAATAAGGGGCAACGTTTGTTGACAGATAAAGTTATTACGCTTAGGAAGTTCGCGAGTTACGTAATTTAGCGCTAGAAAAATATGTTTGTATTCATGGATGGTAATGGGATGGTAGCACTGTTTTAAACCAGCGCTTCTGGTGCAACGCTACAGAGGAAGTAATGTGCAACAATGAGCTCAGTTCCTTACCTCAGTAATCTCTCGAACAGGTTACGTGTAATCCAACTAAATAGACCACAGTTTAGTAAAAGCACTACACAAAGTCAGCGAAACACAGAACTGGAGCATGGAATTCCACAAATCACAAGTGAAGAGTAAGTAAGCGCACGTGCGTAAATAAATAATTAAATAAATTGCAGGCGTGAATTGTCGAAATGTTATCACAAGCAGTAACTGTGACTTGTCTACGCGACTGCCACCTTACCACTACTGTTTCAAACGTGCTTCGTCGAGCTGTGTGCGGGAGTGTGCGGGCTGGCGCGGAGGTGGGGGAAGCCGATGTACGATCATCTGCGACGTTGCCACTATCCTACCGGATCTACACTTGTAGAGCGTGTGTAAAAACTGGGAAGAGGGGGAAGGGATAGTCGCCAGACTTCCTTCTCTGCTAAATCTGTACACAGATCATCGCGCCCCGTACTCCGAAATAAATTACCAAGCGCACTCACAGGTGGCACTTTGTTTTCCCCTGTACATAAATAAATACTGGTGTTAAATCAATACGGTGATCAATGAAAGGTATAAACAACTTATGCGGCGGGTTCAAATGGCTATTGAATAATGGTTTAAGTAGAACGGCCAATAGGAAGTTGCATTGCGATTTTAACGTAATAGGTCATTTATTGCAGCATTTATTTCGCAATTTTCAAATCTGTTTGAGATCGTTTGAACATGATCAAATTAAGCATGTCCATAACTTCAGATTTTTATGCCTATACCTTTCAGATACAGGGTGTTTGGATGAATATGTAACGCAAAAAACGCGGCGTTGTTTGATCGACAAAGAGGCGGCAAAAGAGTGCCAAAGAAGCGGCAGTTTTATGTTACACATTAATCTGAACACCCTGTATACTCACAGGGGTTACTACCAAAAATAAACCTCGACAAGCTTTCGGACCTCGCCGAGAAATATACACGTTGAAAGGGGCTTTTCAAAGCTTATATCTACCAACATTTTTTTAAATGAGAAAATAAAAATGATCTTGCTAGTTTTTTTTGAAATTTTTATTTAGCCACTACTACAGTAGAACTCCATTTATCCAAAGTCCAGTTATTTGAATCACCAATTATTCGGATGAATGTTTTGAATTCAATTAATTTTTATAGCAAACAAAGTTGAAAGATTAAAGACCTAACAAACAACTAGGGCTTTACAGACAGTTAAAGGAGTGAAGACGTACCAAACATATAGGACTATAAAGACAGTTAAAGGAGTGAAGGCGTACCAAAGATCTAGGGCTTTAGAGACAGATAAAGGAGTGAAGGCGTACCAAACATCTAGGACTTCAAAGACAGGTAAAGGAGTGAAGACTTACCAAAGATCTAGGGCTTTAAAGACAGCTAAAGGAGTGAAGACGTGCCAAAGATGTAGAACTTTAAAGACAGCTAAAGGAGTCAATACGTACCAAACATCTAGAACTTTAAAGACAGTTAAAGGAGTGATAGCAGACCAAAGATCTAGGGCTTTAAAGACAGATATAGGAGTGAAGACGTGCCAAACATCTAGAACTTTAAAGAAAGTTAAAGGAGCGAAGACTTCCCAAAGATCTAGGGCTTTAAAGACAGTTAACGAGATTTTAAAGCAATTAAAAAATTATAGGTACAGGATGATCTTTTTTCAAGTTGCCAGAGAGTGGAGACTCACTTCTCAGGGTCGCAAACGCGATCACAAGTCTTCTAGTATGTGCCAATTTCGTTGGTGACCGTGAGAATTGAGCCTCCACCCACTGGCAACTAGAAAACAGATCATCCTGTAGGCTTATCAAATATCTAGGGCTTTAAAGATAGTTAAAGGATTGAAGCATTACTAAACATTTAGTCTTATTCATAAACAAAGATTAATGTATGTCTTGTTAGACCGGCATAAGTAGTTGTCAAAAAATTATAACCTCGACATTTAGTATTTACGCGGATGAACGAAATTTAGTACAACTCGGTTTATACCTGATTTAAGCGTATTTTATGAATAATACAGTTTCAATCTTATTCATAAACAATTCTTAAATCTGGTTTAAACCCGGTTGTTCTAACTCTCGTTCATCCGCAATAAATCCTAAATTTTGAAGTTATAATTTTTTGACAACCACTTATGCCGATCTAACTAAACCTACATTAGGATTTGTTTATGAATAAGACTGTTAGAGCTTTAAAGACAATTAAATGATCATTGACTTACTAAATATCTAAAGCTTTAAAGACAGTTGAAGAATTATAGTTACCTAGGGTTTTAAAGTTATTTAAAGGAATATTGATATCAACTATTTAGGGCTTTAAAGAAAGATTAAAGACTTACCACATATCCTAGGACTTTTAATACAGTTAAAGGATTGTGTACATACCGTATCAGCGAAATGGACTTGTGTAAATAACTCCTTATGTAGCATTACAACAATAAAATATATCGGTAGCGGTTTAACGGTGTTCCGCTTAACAATTAGCACAATTTTTTTTTATTGATCCATTTATCCGAATTTCTACTTATCTGGATCAGGTCTGACAAACATCAATTGGAATAAATGGAGTTCTACTGTAGTTTCGACCATCATCTGTTCTAGTCTTCCTCGGGTAGTCTGATGTGCCTAAGAAATTTGTACCAATGTCTACAATAAAATTAAAGAATTTTCCCCTTAACTGCCTCACAAAAATTGAATACAAGACGAACAGTAACCCCAATTTTACACAACTTTTAACGGAATAACATTAGGCTTGTTCGCGGTGACGATCCTGGATCGATCCGGGACCAGTTCACGAACTTTAACACCGCGTATGCGGCATTAGAAAGCCATAGGACATTTATTCTAATTATGTTCGAAAGGGTACATATATTTCGTATGTATATATATATATTATTTATTTAATTTTTTGACCATATTTGCATGATAGTGTAGTGCGTGAACCAGTCCCGGATCGATCCCTACTGTACCGCGAACACGCCTATTGTAAACGCTTTACCCTTTACATCTTATCTATGTATTTTCTCAACAATGGTTTAATTAATGATTTTACAAAGGTTTTTAAAACCTGATTGACGCACAAATTTCTTTAACAAATTCCACTGAGGTGTGCTTGTATCAAATTTGATTCTATGAGTAATGGATAATTTACCACAAAATTTTATCTTTATTTTTATACTCCTTTTGTCCTCTTTTTCATAACAAAAACCATAAACAATTATTTTTGCTTCAAGTATAATGACGATATCAGAATATCAAACCAACAGGGTATAAATACATCGGCAACAAACACAACAAAAAGGCATCTAATCTTTAAAAAATTTTTTTCTCCTTCATAGTCTCCATTTGTTACCTGCAACGTGTGTTGTAAAATCTGAAAGATTCAAAGTTTCTCTTTTACACATTTGCGCCTGAAGAATGAAACTCGGAAATTGGTGTGCATCTAAAAAAGGGGAAGTGTACCTGTGGAAGAGAAATCCATTCAGGTTGACCATGAGTTGTCTCTGTGTTCAGTGTTTGTGAACGAATTTGAAATCGACCGTACTAATAATAATTTACACAACTTCATCTGCATTAATTCGATTAATTGACTGACTTCTCAAACCAAAAAGAATTGTTTTCAAATGCTGGAAAGTCACAGTACATACTATACATACATATGTGCCTGGAGATGATTTTTGAAATGATAATTTAATCTCTTATTCATAACAGACTCTAAGTCTAAATTATCACTCTTGTTCAAGGGTAGTCTTAAATTTATGATCAATTCTACATGATTTGTTGCGCTTGTAAAAGTATACCTACGTAAACAACAGTTTCAAAGTATCGAACTCACTCTGTATAGGTACCCACCTTTAGATTCGTAATATTGGGTTCTTTACAAAATAAAACAACTATGTCACGGTTGTCTCTTTTAACAGGAAGTGAACTATTTAGAAACGAAAACTGAAGAAAACTATACTTTGTAACCTCCGGTTCTCCGCCTTTTTACAAAAATATCCATTAAATCTTGTTTCACACTCACTTTCTTCTATATACTTGTTTCAATGCTTGTAGTTCTTCCCAATTAGAAGACGGATCGATGTTCAATTGTCCAACAGTTTCCACGTGATATTTTAAAGCAACAGAATATACTTGCCTATAAACAACTTATTTTATTTAAAGCAGCTTACGCATAAACTGTATGAGAAATAGTCATAAGGGCCACTTTGACTTTAAATGCAGACTTTCTACTCTTTTACTAGAATTCCGATATATAAATCTCTTAAATTAATTCCTAAATCAAAACTTACAAAAGAAAAAATATCCACAATAACACCAGATCCATTACTTGACATGAAACATAATAACCACGGCCAATTTAAGTTATAATGCACACATTCATTTAGCAAATTTATTGTACATATTAAAATTGTTCTATTAAAACTTGTATTAAAACCGTTGTGTTAGAACTGTTGTATTATAACAGTTGTATTAAAATTGTATTAAAACTGTAACTTAAAATCCAGAAATTGGAACAATTCGGATGATGCGTATAAATAAGCAAGGAAGTAATAAAATTCCATAAGCTCTCGGTAATATCTATTTGCGTAGAACTGAGATAAATTAATCAATACAAAGTGCAAAAATGTTGCCAAATCGCAATCGAAATAATCTCGCGAATTTTTACAAGAGCGTTTCAGATGAATTAGGACTATCAGCGTTAGTCATAACATTTTAGGAGTAAGCTTTGCTCTGGATATAATTTTATCTCGCCAAGATTCGCACAATGTCTTTATAATTAACTGAATTTTGTTTATTGGTAAATGTTACACAAGGTCGAATTATCTCGATTGACGAGAGGGACAGATTAAATCTTTAATTAACCTGAAAATGTGAATCGAGTGCTAGATAAGAGAAGATTACAGACGGTTTACTGGCGGATGAGTTTACCGGTATCTCTCGATGGCAATTTGAATATGGACTTCATCTTCGATGATCTTGTTACAATTGAATTCGGAGATATTGTAAAATAGATATTTTATAAGTAAATCAACTTTGTAAACAAATTCTTTAATCAGAGAGATTAAGATTCTCAGAGATTGCAACATAATCAACTTCCTATTCTAATCTAATTATGGGCTCAGGAGAGTTTTCGCAATTTTTCTCTGGTTAAACTGCGCACCTGATTTATATTGGGGAGTGATGATTGCGAATACTTTGACAAATGAAACTTATCACTGCAATTAAATATAGTTGTTGATTAAAAGTATAGACACTCTTATGTGAGCAATGGAATGCTTTAATGTGTTATGGCGCTTCGGCGTTAAGAAATCATATGAAATAATGCTATATCATTTTATTTTCATTTTATCAGTTGTAATGGCATTTTGTAACTATAGCCCGTACTATATGATCACTTTCTGTCCTTGCCTTACCATTTCGTTTTTGAGGGCTTCATATTTGCATTGTTTTTTTAGTACCTTTTAACTTTTGCTAATCCTACAACAATGCGAATACCAATGGCCAAAGATCACTACCGCATATAATCTTGAATCATTGCCAATCTTGCAAGTGAAATATGTTCACCGGTTCTGCGTGCTAAGGAAGGAAGTAAGCTATACTGTAACATTGCCAAGTGATTCTGACTTTCTTTGTACCTCCAACCTTGTCTCATACCTTACTAAATTGTCTACTTAGTCTTTACACGTGCTAGTTATATGGGATGCGAATGGTATGTCCGGCTTGTTCGTATGTTGTTGCATACCTTCTGAGATCACTTGACGTCAGCTTGTACGCAAACCTTTACCTTTTTTAGTGCGTAGTCACGTTTCCGTTTTGATTTTCATTTGTTGATAATGATCTGTTTGCTCGATGAATCATTATTCCCGGGAATACCTATAGTCACCATTAAAATGTAGTTTGGAAAAATGGGACACAACAAAACAAAATAAAAAATAAGCATAATTCAAATTTATATTGGTTCGACTGTGGCATGTAGGTTCATATATAAAAATAAAGCACACGTGTAAGTGGATCATATTCACAATTTTAAGAACAATGCTACATGAAACATTGAATCATTATTCTGAAAATTTAGTTTACTAGAACGCCTCATTTAAAGATCAATTTTCTTTTTCCAAAGAAATATGTAATAACATTTGAGGTAAGATAGACAACATTAATCACAACCTGTAATTAATCACAACAATTATGTTATTGCCAATTTTTAAACTTGAAACTCAAATTATCTGCTATAATAAACATAAAACATTTCAAAAGTGCTTATCTTCTAAGTGACTGTACCTATGGATATGAATATTAATAGGCTATCTTATTTTTAAGTTAAGGTTTCGAAATGTAGGAAACAAATATGCAGACATATACAGCGAACCTATCGTGCTTAGAGTTTTTCTTTTTATATTTAAACGTATTACGCATAGTGTTTTGCAAGTCATATTTATTATTGCATTATGCAATTATTACTGAATCCGAACGGATTTGTTCAATACCGGTAATTCTCGCAGAGAGAATAAGTTGCACTTACATAAGCTTCTTATTGCTTACTCCTGAGGAACTGCTGCATTATATCCACCAACCGTAGGCAACGTTGAAATACTTGCATCCGTTTCCTTGTTTTGTGTTATAATTATTATTCTTCCCACAATGCCTGCGATTATGCAGAACGGAGAATAGCTAAAATCTGAAGTACGAAACGGTTGCGAATCAAATCGGATGTATAAATTAATAGCCTACATTCTAGTTAACTAATTTCTAGCTCAAATAATGATGTAATGCGCCTCTTGTTCACGTAGTAATAGCATGCTCCCGTAACTGTTTTAAACATACGAATAATTACCAGCTAATTATGAAAACTAGGCCAGGTTATGGATTTTGATATTGCAGGAGACGTATGTAAACGCTTTTTCGATTTTTCACATTACAGGTTACCAGTATTATCCTGTTGATGCTTTGCGTAATAAACTCAAACAAAAAGAAGATAGTAAATTTTTAGAATATAATTTAAAATGAGGCAAATCTAGGATGGAGAAAATATACTTCCCCGGGAATATATATGTATGTTAATATACATAGTATCTATAAAGATCTCTGGCGCGCTCCAATTAATTTAGCAAAACAAACGAACACTTCCGTTTAGGTGCTCAAGGAGTACAGACTAACCTAATTAAAAGTCTGGTAACCACTCAGCAAGTATTATCTGATGTGAATCATTCTGTTTGTTTATGTAGTGGGCGTGCATCTGAACAACGAAGGTTCCGAGACAAATTTGGTGCAAGACTTTCTCTGCGTTGCCTTGTTTAAAAATTGCCCAACTTACTTATACAATAAAACGTGACACCGTCTCGGTGTATCCACATCTTATTTCTTACATAACGTTTGACATATCTGCAATTTCAAAATGTAATTTATCGGGCTATCATCGTTGAAGCATTAAAATGCCACACTCGATTGAAGTTTCCTGCAACCTACAAATCCGCCGACGAAGGCGCAAGCTTTGCATTGCACAATACAGTTTGTTTCCCTGAGGATTGTTAAATACGTTTATGTTCCTTTTTGTTAAATCACCAAAAGAATTGAAATTCAACTGCTCAAATTTTAGCTATACAAATTCAAGCAACCTTCTGCACTGTTTAATTTTTTCTTTGCAAATTTCGTTGAGTACATGAGTAGCATCCCGAAAAGCATGTTATTTCTAAAATCTAGCTTCACCAACAATGACCTATTAACCGCAATAATAAAAGATATTTATTGATCCAAGGAACACCCCAGGCAGCTTAAAGAAGGTAATTACCAAGAAATACTAGGAGATTGGTCTTATAATGTTTGATAGTCACCTCAATCTTAAATTTTCTAGTTGAAAATATACAAGAATTTTTAAAAGACATTCCACTACAAGTACCTACCAGACATGTATTTACAACAAACTGAATCGGCTTCTCACAACGCCAAAAAAATATTTGATTACTAAAACGAAATGAAACTGACAAGACGGATAAAAAACTTAATTTAAAAAATTTCAAACCTATACAAAATGTGCATACAAAATTTTATTAAAATCTATCTGGTGGTGTCTGAAAAATAGCCCATTTAGTGACGTCCGTTTCCCATAGGAATAGGCAACTTCTTTCACTTTGAACACAGGTAGAGCGGGACAAATAGCTCGATTTAAGGGTTCCCTGGCCACTGGATGTAGCGCCATGGAACATTTTTATTGGGGTACTAAAAAGACAAAGTATGTGTATCATTAACTATGCTGAAAATACCATGAAGGACGCACTAATTTGTAGATTAAACAAGAGGATGAATATTTTGAGTAATTCTTGTATTTTTGTTGTTTTGTTTCAGTGTTAATATTTACTTTATTTATCTCTTTTCATCTATTATTGCGGTAACCATAATAACATAATTCTTATTATTTTAGATAAATATTTGCATTTTTGAGATCCAGGTTAAGACGTCGGGTTGATTAAAATAAAATACAGAGCCAAAATCCGGACTTCAATGATGATTTTCCGCTAGATTATGCGTCCGCTGAAAATTGTTATTGCTATCCTTGATAGCCTGATTTCTCTAAAGCTGACAACAGACGACAGGGCATGCATGAAGGTTAGGCATGTTCATGCCGACTGTTAGATTATGCACAAAAACCCTTCGACACCACACGGTCATGCATGTCTCTTCAATCCCCAGGTTGGTTGCCAGTTTTTCCTCGACGATGCCGAAAAACGTCACCTATTTTATTGTATTTTATTTATTACGCTTAATTATCCACTCTCTTACAAATGTTATATTAGGTCAGGAGATATTATGTTACGTTAAGTCTGCATAATTAAAAATCTAAAGTAACGCTCGCCGTCGTGAATTCCGATGAAGAATGGAAAAATCCCTCTATTTCTTTGGAGAGATCAAGATTTATACAAAGAATTCCATTTTCGTTCGTATTTTAATTAATTTCCATTAAATTATTCAAATTCCGCATTGTGCGTGTGATGGTTTGATTGAACCATGCCCGTTCTCAGTACACACGCTAGGTTTTGCGTGAACATGATCGGAATGAAGGTCTTGAATGATTAAAATTTCTTCAGTCATCATTCCGACTGAACAGTCAGACTGATCCAGCAAACCAACCCTACACACAGTAGGGCATAACCTAACAGTCGGCATGAACATGCATAACCTTCATGCATGCCCTGTCGTGTGTAGCCAGCTTAATAAGTGTTACATTTATTTGAATTTTAATTCTCTGCACTCGCGTTGGTCAAGAAGAAATTATCTGTTAATTTTAATAATGTTCTGTTTTAAAATTTAAATAAAATGTTCTTTCTCAAAACTGCTTTCTGATTGGTGAGACGTTACACCGTTTAATCAACAAACATAATTACCGTTGTAACGTACGTACGTACGTACGTCCGTCCGTCCGTCCGTCGGTAATTTTCCCATTTTAAGGAATATGATTTCTATGGTGAGTGTGTATCGATGGTTGCGCCCCTATAAAAAAATCGCATTTTAAAGAACATCAATGAGTTTTGTAAGGGAGAATGTAAATACTTGCATCAACAAATTAAAAAGCAACGAAATAAATTATTGTTTTGCTCTAATCGTTTATTTTAGCGAATAATTTGTTTCGTAGCAAAGAGTCGCGGTTGCCCCCCGTAGAAACAACCTTGAAGCTGAAAGTCGGAATTTGACATTTCAACTCCAGCGCAGGCGGCTTACCATCTACGCCGCTGTCATTTTTTGAAGGAACGAGTCAGACGTCTTAGAGCCCTATTG
>JAWQRP010000188.1:0-36644 GCA_033557875.1 Quadriops clusia | reverse complement strand
TGCTTCCACAAACCTGTTTGGCTATGATGTGGCTTGTCTTCCCTCATTTACATATATGAGAATGTTTAATGTGCAAAATGCATTAGGTAAACATTCTAATCCCAATTTCTTTTTTTTCTATATTTAACTTTGTAAACATGGTTGTTTTTACACATTTCTTTTAACTTTTTTTCTGTTATTTTTTCCACATATTAATTTACTCATTTCTTCAATTAATTTTTTTATCCATCAATTACTTTTTCTTACTCATCAATTACCTTTTTTTTACACATCAATTATTTTTTTTACTCATCAATTATTTTCTTTTACTCATCAATTATTTTCTTTTACTCATCAATTATTTTCTTTTACTCATCAATGTTTTTTTTATTTCTAGACAAGAATGCAGTCTTTGGCGCCATCTAACATCAGAGAGGGCATCGGAGGAACGTTACTAAGAATGATAAAGCATGAGGGAATGCTTCGGCCGGTCCGAGGTCTCTCCGCTATGATAATCGGAGCCGGACCCTCACACGCCCTTTACTTCAGCAGTTATGAATACCTCAAGGACTCCATGATTAAATACGCTAACACATCTAGATACAACACTATGATATATGGTAAGTAATAATACAGTCGGCATAACAACTCTGATATGAAGCCGTTTCCTGTTTTTATGTTATTGTATTTTTGTATTTATGCAGTGCGAGACAAATAATCTACACTATATGAGAAACTTATTTTATTATTTAGGGGAAAACGCTACAAGAATAAAAGTTAATTGTTACTAAGATAAAAGTTACTAAGACAGAAGTTACTAAGATAAAAGTTACTAAAATAAAAGTTACTAAGATAGAAGTTACTGAGATAAAAGTTACCAAGATAAAAGTTGGTACTTTCTGAGAAACTAATTACTACCTGGGAAATCCCACATACATGCAATTAGCAGTTTTGCCACATGACTTGCTAAAATTCGAGAGACTCGTAAAACTGATATACCTCCAATTTTAGAATTATAAAATCATTTATGAACAAAGTTTCTCCTAATTGTTTTAATTCATTGTTAATAATTATCACGTCAACGTAATATTAGCTTGCACTATTTTGGTGTACTTAATAATCCCAGTTTTAATAAACCTACTTTTTTTAAAAATTAGAATAGGTTTATTTTAAACTAAACCTATTTAATAAAAAGAAACAAAACAATACATTTATTTTCAGATTATTTAGTGTTTATAATAGATATTTATCAAAGAGTTATTATCTAAAGCCTCTAAATCCCTTGATTGCATTTTCATTGATATAATAATACAATAGCCACTTAGCCAAACATTGAATTTTCATTTTTCCTCAAAAATGTATACTTAAAAATTAAATCCAAACATCTAAACTGATAAACATTTATCAAATTTTTTAAACCAAATCTGTTTTTCTCTTACACACCTTATGAATTTCAACTCATCAATAAGAAACCGGAACTTACATTACGAGATGCCTTCATATAAAATTTTCTCTTTAAGGATGTGACCACAAAACCTCAAGTCTTATATCATGATTAACAATGAAGCCGGTCGCCGTCTGACTACAAATAAATAAAAAGTCAGGAATTGCACGTCTACTATTTAATCGAGCATATAATTACTTTATTAATACTTTTATCTCTTCCTCTGAATATTATATGTTATATTTCTAACACGAACAATAATTAAAATTATTTTCAGGTGTATCAGGATGTTTAGCTACACTATTGCACGATGGAATCATGAATCCAGCAGAAGGTAGGTTTACTATATTTTTTCTTCTCCAATAAATTTACCATGTACCGTTAAAATGTGCCGAGTTAGGCAACCAATAATACACAGCCTAGAATAACAGTGATGCTGGTTGCCTATACCATAGGGCGTATATTTTAACATTTGCTTGCCTGTTCCACATATATCTGCCTGTACCAAAGAAATATCATTTTAATAACTATTCTTTAAATATCAAAACGAGATATATACACAAATGGCTTATTAATGCAACCTAGTCGCTTCCAAACCTATCAATTGATTCCGCACCCATCATTTGATTCGAATGGGAAACTATAAATTTTGTTTTACATTAACAGTTGTAAAACAAAGAATGCAAATGCTGAACTCGCCGTACAAATCAGTGGCGAGCTGCTTTGTCAGCGTGTACAAATCTGAGGGGATGAGGGCCTTCTATCGATCCTACACGACTCAGCTCACGATGAACATCCCATTCCAAAGCATACACTTCATGGTTTACGAGTTTGCGCAGACGGTGACGAACAAAGAGAGGATATACAACCCGCATGCCCACATGGTGAGCGGGGCTATTGCGGGGGCTGTGGCTGCTGCAATAACGACGCCGTTGGACGTCTGCAAAACGCTTTTGAACACGCAGCAAGCCGTCCGAGCCAACGGGATGATCGAAGCGGTCAAATCGGTTTACAGGCTCGGGGGGCCCACCGCGTACTTCCGGGGGGTGCAGGCTAGGGTGATGTATCAAATGCCGGCCACCGCCATCTGCTGGTCGACTTACGAGTTCTTCAAGTACATCCTGACGCCTCACAGGGTGGAGAGAATCGCAATGCTTGAGAATAACGAGGAGAAGGTTAAAACGGAAACGGAGAAACTAGAGAAGCTTTTGAAGCCGAGGGAGCTTCCGGCGATGTCGGGGGCCGGCCTCTACGGATCTATCTCCTTCAACACGATGCACACGGCCGACTCGAGCTTCACGAGGAGGAAAGACAGCACGATTCTCGACATCAGTCACTCCTAGTGGTAATTTTTGTAAAGTCATGTGAGTATTACATGTTGAAACCAGTCACCATGTTTTTCCTTTTTTCTTTTAAGAATTGTACAAAGCATGTAGATATAAACAGTATACATAATTATTTACAATTGGCTTTGTGAGGGGTTTCCGGATTTATTTCGTTCACGCCCGATTATTCAGATTTAAACAGTATTAAAATAATTAGTGCGACAACTTGTCTGCTACTAATTTCAAATCGCCCGCAATATTTCTACCACCTTTACCGCAACCTCCCTAATACAAGAAATCTACCTAATATTTTCAGTAAGAAAATAATTTTTTGACAAAGTTGTATCTTTTGTGTCGATAAACGTCGTATTCTACTTTTTTGCCATTTCTTGCATTTCTTGTACAGGGACCAAAATCCTCATCATCTTACTCTTAATAAACACACTTGCCATAATTAATTTCTTACTAGCCCTTGAAATATAAAAAACAACTTTTATTTATTTTTGTACGTATTTACTATATACTAACAATCCGAAGAGTAATCTGAATAATCAGGGTCCGTGTTCTTATTAATATTTCCACCATCGTAATTATTTCGTCAACGTACTAATAATAACGAGTATACGTTACGATAACTACAAATCCGCAGTACAAACCACTGATTACATAAAAATGTTCATGTGAAGCAAACAATCACAATCGTACCCTCTTCATCCTAAATGTAAAAGCTACAAGTAGATAAGGCATTTTGACAATACGAAACATTAGGAATTAGCACGTAGATCTAGAAGAGCCAGAGTTTATATAATAATAATTATTACAAAATAATAATTATTGCAAAATAATAATTATTTTAAAAAAATGTGCAAATAACATCACTTCTTCAAAAGGGCACAGTTTTCTCAGTTAGTCTCTCATAATTTTAGGGAAAAGAACGATTTGGCTATTTTGTAAGGAAGCGCCGTTTCTTTCCGAACGTGTAAATTAGTCCTGTAAATAACTGTACAAAAGAATTGTTGTTGCTGTTTGAAAACAAAATACAATTAAAGAAAGTAACCTGTTGTCGACGCTGGCCACTTATACTAGATGTGAAGGGTTCTCTTTGAACGTAGTGACACTGTAAAAAAAACAATAAAAGATCCTGTTGCAAGTTGTTGAAATGCATAAGTCAATATTTATTACGAATTATTTGACCCCATGGGTGATTGGAATATTTAACCGATATGATAGCCTTCCTCTGATTTTATTATTGTAAGCGTTTAAAAAAAAAGTTTGTGATTGCCGACGTTAGGTGTAAGATTTTGCTCTGTACCAGTTTTGCCCGTCTGCTCCCTGCAGAAGGTTTCTTTAATCTTGCAACTTTAGTAGTGCTCCGCTTTAATGTGACTGTGTACCAATTTACACAAACAATTATACATCGTAATAATAACTAAATAAACAATTTAGTTTGCTGACAACGTAAAGAAATTGGAACAATGAAAAAATTATCCTTGATAATGCAACTAAAACCCAATTGATAGACAATAAAATACATACAATTGATATGCAAACATAATTGATATGCAAATATAATTGATATGCAAACATAATTGATATGCAAACATAATTGGTATGCAAACATAATTGATACACAATCAATTTAAAGTATTTTTAATTATTACTCCCTTAGGTTAAGTTTCCTTTAGTAATGTAAAAGAAAGAGCTTATTCTAATTGAACATTGGCTAAAATCCCCATAAATTAACCTCTAATTTATGTTAAATTTGGATTATTAAAAAAGTTGTGATAAGTTTTTCGCTCTAGCGAGTTGAATTTTGTTATGTAAAAATGTATTAGCTCCTACCACTTTCTATACGTACCCTGTATATATTCTAGGATTATACTACCTGTGCCGACTGGGTTTGCATATATTATTTCAAAACAGTTTTATACAACAAGAACATTCCATAATTGTTTTATCGAGGAAACCAAAAAATGGATCGAACTTATTTTGTAATTTAGTGCAAACCCAGTCGGGACACCTTGTATATGGTGCGGTTGAATCAATGCCGTGAAAGCCGGCTATTCACATACTAAATAAGTCATAGGTAAAGACGCTGTTTTTGGCTGTGATAAAGTCCTTATCATTTTTTTTACTATGGTATTGACTTCGTTCAGATGGAAGTACTATCATAACCTTTTATTTTTCGGCCGCCGGCCGGCATACTCCTTCCGATTTCGGAGGGTCTGTGCTGGACGGGGGCCGCCTTGTGATAAGGGACCTTGTCACTATCATTATATTTTATCTTAGAATATAGTTTGTGTTGTATATTTTTGTTTTTAATACCTTAGAAAGACACAAACTATTTGATTATTTAAAAAATATATATGTTAAAAAGAATGGTGTATTTTTTACCTGATCCCAGTTGTGTAAGTTTTTTTATTTGTTTTCTTTGTTTAATTAATTATTAATTTTAGTTTACTTTACTTTACCTGAATTGAATAGGGTATATATTAATTAGCTAAATCTGCAATAACAACAATTTAAGAAGCAGTTTAATTATTTTACAATAAACAATGGTTACTTACAAACAGTTTAATATACATATTTTACATGTCGTAGATTTTGACATTTAAAGAACTATTTAATGAAAGTTATATTCTACATATTTTACAGTAATGTATAAAGCTATTTCTATTACTAATTTAATTCCCAATAATTTTCTTTAGTATTTTTAGAACTTCATAAAATTTCAATATTCTCTTCAGTTTCCCATCTCTTATTAGAACACGTATGTCGCTTTACATAAGATTTTCTATATTTATAAATTTGAAGTAACAGTATACATACTAATATAATTACCATGCTGACTAACATTATTTTTGAAAACAGATTACAATTTGTTTTATTTGCATTTTCACCTATTTCTAACTGTTTTTCTAAATATTTTTCAAATATTGAGGAATTGATATTTGAATTTTGCAACTTACTTAAGATAGAAGAAATGTTTGATAATTGCATATTATTATATTTATCGGATCCAGTTATTTCTTCATACAATTTATTCACGTCAGCATTAATTCGATGGGCACTATCATTTATTTTCATATTTTTGTTATTATTACTGTAATTATTGTCAATATTAATAACATCTTCAGTACAACCAATGCCCAACATGTTAGTTTCATGCTCAACAGGACCTATAATTATTTGTATACCACCCCTCTTCCGAATGGCTTTAATTATGTTATGTAATGTATAGCAAGAAAATGAATTGTTACCTATTGATATTTTATTTAACAATGGTAACATATTCAGTGAATCTGCTATATCGGTTAAATAGTTTGAATCGATATACAACTTTTTTAAATTGCTGAATTCATGTAATGTATTAGAAGTGAGATCGCTGATTTTATTGTTTCTTAGGTCTAAACTTTCTAATTGGTTTAATCCGTTAAATGAACCTACTTCAACTTTAGAAATTTCGTTAAAAGATAAGTCAAGATATTTGAGGTTTACTAAGTTTTTAAATAGTCCAATGGGCAATTGTGTTATTTCATTATGGGCTAATGTTAACTCGGACATCTCAAACAAATTTTCAGCCACATTTTTGTTTACATTTAATAAATTAAAGTTCAAATATAAATGATCAGTCCTGAAAGTTACATTGTCAATATTTAAAATCTTATTATGACTTAAATCAATGGTTTGCATGTATGGTATTGTAGAGGGGCCTCTAATTTCTGTTAACACATTATGTGACAAATTTAATGTGTTCAAGGAAAACATGTTATTAAATAAACTGAAGGAAATGCTAGACAAGTTTTGATAGCTTAAATCAAAATTTAAAAGTGTTGGCGCTGATATATTAAAAGATAACTGTTTTATTTCATTTTTGAATAAAACCATAGTTTCTAAATTGGGTAAATTTGCACTTCCATTTATAAATGTTATTTGATTTTGAGACAAATCTAGGGTTTTTAACATCGTCATTTGGTTAAACATACTGAATGAAAAACAAGTCAGGTTATTGTAACTTAAATCCAAACGTAAAAGTCTTGGAGTTGATATATTAAAAGATAGATGTTTTATTTGATTTTTTAATAAAATAAGAGTTTCTAAATTGGATAAATTTGCACTTCCATTTATAAATGTTATTTGATTTTGAGACAGATCTAGAGTCTTTAACATTGTCATTTGGTTAAACGTACTGAATGAAAAACAAGTCAGGTTATTGTAACTTAAATCTAAACGTAAAAGTCTTGGAGCTGTTATATTAAAAGATAGATGTTTTATTTGATTTTTTGATAAAATAAGAGTTTCTAAATTTGATAAATTTGCACTTCCATTTATAAATGTTATTTGATTTTGAGACAAATCTAGCGTCTTTAACATTGTCATTTGGTTAAACATACTGAATGAAAAACAACTCAGCTTATTGTAACTTAAATCTAAACGTAAAAGTCTTGGAGCTGATATATTAAAAGATAGATGTTTTATTTGATTTTTTGATAAAATAAGAGTTTCTAAATTGGGTAAATTTGCACTTCCATTTATAAATGTTATATGATTTTCAGACAAATCTAATGTTTTTAAATGGATCATTTGACTGAAGAAATTGAATGAAATATTACTAAAATTTTGCCACCTTAAATCCAAATTTTCAAGATTAGGAACAGATTTGAAAGATACATGTTTTATTTGATTTGCAAATAAAATCAGAGTATGTAAGTTTGGTAAATTTGCAGTTCCATTTATAAATGATAGTTGGTTGTGTGACAAATCCAATTTTCCCAGTGGGGATAAGTGATTAAACCAGTTGAAAGGTATAAAAGTTTTAAAATTATTATTATTAAGATACAAGGTAGTTAAATGTAGCAAATTATTAAATGCATGTATTGAAATTGTACTTATGTTATTGTAACTAAGGTCCAATATTTGTAAATGTGGCATACCTTTAAATGTATCATCTTCAAGATGACTTAGAAAATTTTTAGATAGGTGTAAATATATCATGTTATTTAATTTGTAGAATGAACCTTTTCGAATGTTTGTTAAATTGGTTTCGTTTAAATTAATGAATTTTAAACCAGTAAAAGAGTAAAATGTATTCATGGGTACGTTCTGAAGGTTACAGTTTTCAAATGCTATATAATAAACTGATTCAGGACTAGAAATTAAGCGTATCCCTTCAAAGGAGTTTTCATTAACACATAAGTTATCATCCCTGTCAAAATAAATTTGACCTCTTCTGCAATACATTTCACTTCTTTGCGGTAAAAGCAGGAAGCATGTTAATAAGAGTGGAATGTGTAATGTCTGAAACAATAATACACGAATAATATATAAATTAAAGAACTGATAGTATAAAAACATTTTTTTTTAAAAAAATTGCGATGTCTTTTTAACAAGTTATGAATTTAGGAACTGTAAAAATCTTACCTTCATTTCTTAAATAAAATTGGAGATCCAGACAATAGACTTCTTTATACACAAATGATGTGAAGTTACCAACTAGTAGTTAGTCTCTGATTAAATAGACAAACAACGTATTGATAACATTCCGGATGTGTTTATACGATTGTTGTACTTTGTTTTAAAAGATAAATTACTTGATTCGAGCAGAAATTTATTAAATAAATGAGGGGTTACCCCATTTTAAAGTTTCTTATCATTAGGAAAACCTTCAATAGTAGCACAATTCACAAAAGGTTAATTATTTTACAAATAATGTAATACTCAATAAATTTGTAACATTATTATTATATTTAAAAACTTATTTATTCAATTTTACATGTCATTCTACATATTTTACAATAATAGAGAAAGATATTTCCATTCCTATGATATTACAGATTAATATTATTTAATATTTTTGGTAGTTATGTATAAAATTGCAATATTCTCTTCAGTGAAGACTTCACCTTCCAATCTTATAGTAAACGTTTGATTCATTTGAGTATTATGATTTATTTTCATATACTTAGGATCGATCAGTACAACCAATGCCGAAAATATTAGATTCATAGAGGACAGGACCTTTAACTATTTCAATATTACCCCGTTCCTGAATAGTTTTAATTATATCATGTAACATAAAGCAATAAAACGAATTGTTGCTTATTGATATCTTATTTAAAGCTGGTAACATATAAATTTCTATATGTGTTAAGTAGTTTGAATCAATGTACAAATTTTTCAATTAACCAAACATGTGCAACGCACTGTTAGTGAACTCCCCGACTTTATTGTTATTTATGTTTAATGTTACTAATTGATCTAATCCCTCGAATGAACCTACTTTAACTTTAGAAATGTCATTAAAAGACAAGTCAAGATATATAAGATTTAATAAGTTTTTAAAATGACCAATTGGCAATTGTGTTATTTGATTGCGGGCTAATGTGAGTTCGGAAATATCAAGCAAATTTTCAAACACATTATGATTTAGATCGACAAAATTAAATTCCAAATTTAAACGATAAGTCCTTAAAGTAACTTTGTCAATGTTAAAAATGTTATTATGACTTAAATCCATGTTTCTTATGTATGGCACTGTAGGAGGTCCTCTAATATCTGATAAAGCATTGCAAGACAAATTCAACGTGTCCAAAGACATTTTAGTAAATAAACTGAAGGAAATGCTAGACAAATTTTGATGACTTAAATCTAAATATAGAAGATAGAGAGATAGATTTTTTAATAAAACAAGAGCATATAAATTTGGTAGATTTACACTTCCATTTATAGATGTTATTTGATTTTGTAATAAATCTAATAGTTTTAAGGATGTCAGTGAACTGAACCAATTAAATGATACGTTAGTGAAATTTTGACAACTTAAATCTAATTTTAAAAGCATCGGTGCTTTTAAATTAAATGGTAAATGCTTTATTTGATTTTTCAATAAAACAAGAGCGTGCAAACTTTGCAACGTTGCACTTCCCTTTATAGACGTTATTTGATTTTGTGACAAATCCAATTTTTGCAATCCTGTAAGTGGATTGAACCATTTGAAAGATATAAATGTCCTAAAATTATTGTTATTAAGGTACAATGCAGTTAAATATGTCAACTCATTATTAAATGCATCTAATGAAATTGCACTTATGTTATTGTAGCTCATTTCCAATATTTCCAACTTTGGCAATCCTCTAAATGTATAATCCTCTAGGTGAGTCAGAAAATTTTTAGATAAATACAAATATTTCACGCTAGATGAACCGTTGAATGAATTGATTTGAATATTTGTTAAATTTGTTTCATTTAAACAAATGTATTCTAAACTATTAAAAGAGTAAAATGCATTAATGGGTACTTTTTGAAGATTGCTTCGTATAAATTAAATATACTAAACACAATCCACAATTTTGCGCAAGATTTGAAAGGAGCTTTCATTAATACACAACATATCGTCTTCGTTAAAATAAATCATACCTCTTCGGCAATGCATTTCACATCTTTGTAGAAAAGGCAGGAAACATATTAGTAAGAGTAGAGTAAGCAATACCTGAAATAATAATAAGTGAATAGACAAATATTACTAATATATTTTTCTGAGAAAATTCTACAACATCAAAAGAATTTTCGGCATTACCTTCATTTTTTCAATGAAATGGAAGATTAAGAGAATTTAATTTTTCATTCGAAGGCACTAATGAAGTTCAATGTATTATGTTTCAAAGACAAATTAGTTGATTTCATAACTGCAATTTGTAAAATAAATTGTAGAATTATCTATTATATATGTTAACTTAAAATTACAACAAATTAATCTTCATTTGAAATTGTTTAATTTATTATTGACCTTTGCTTATACTTTCTGTGTGACTTATCTCGTGTGTCTTAAGCTCGTCATTAAAAATTTAATTCGATTTGCTGAAATAATATTTATGTTCTTAGGTTATTAATTGTTTATTCTTTAATTTTAAGATTAGCTATATATATACACTGAGTGACAAAAGTTAATTGATAGGAAATAAATGATTCACATTAATAGCAATTATTCTCAAAGCTTCCTAGATTTTCTAATTCATAATGCGACTTGGACCAATAGCAGTTTTTAAAGGATGTGTTTAAAATAAAATTGTTTTGCTGTATTATTTATAAATCAATGTACTAGTTTCGCCCTATTCTGAAGTCAGCATTAGATACTAGTCAAAAATGTTAATCTCTGTTTCTCCCACGCCCTCTCTCTTTTTTCGCTCTCTCTCTCTCTCTCTCTCAGTTCCTTCATTCTTCCCTCTTTTATTCTTTCTAGTCATATCTCTTAGCTGTAAATATTTAATTTTGTTAAATATTACAACTTAAACTAGTTATATAGTTTTACATTCATCTGTTTTGTTGATAATGTTTCCATTATTTCACTGTAATAGTATATTTACACTGATTAAACATCATATTTGTCTATTTGTTATGAGAATATAACAATTACTTACCTATCTACTTCATTATTCCATTGCCTTCACAATGTAGACAAAATTCATAACTATCACTACTTATACTTGTTAGACGACCAGCTAAAAGACTGTCTTTTTGGTTTTGGGCTGCCTAAGTTTACATAATTTCTCTGTATTCTTACTTAATCGTACAGAGTAACACACAATATATTTTATAATGATCAAATATAATACAGGTACAATTACTTAACAAGTAGATTATTACTACATCTAAAAATTTATTTATTCAAAGTTAATATTACATAGTATAATATTAAATGATGACAGGCTATATATTTTACAAGAATGTATAAAGCTATTTGTATTACTAATATATTACATAATCATTTTATTAAGTGAGTTTTTAGAAATTTACAAAATTTCAATATTCTCTTCAGTTTCCCATCCCTTATTAGAAAATGTATGTCGCTTTACATACCATTTTCTATATTTATAAATTTGAAATAATAATATACATACCAATATGATTACAATGCCGACTGACGTTATATTTGAAAAAAGATTATAATTTGTTTTACTCGCATTTTGAGCTATTTCCAACTGTTTTTCTAAATATTTTCCAAATATTGATGAATTGATATTTGAATTTTGCAACTTACTTAAAAAAGAAGAAATGTTTGATAATTGCTTATTGACCGTATTCAGATATTTATTGGATTCATCTATTTCTTCATACAATTTATTCACGTCAGCATTAATTCGATGGGCACTATCATTTATTTTCATATTTTTGTTATTATTACTGTAATTATTGTCAATATTAATAACATCTTCAGTACAACCAATGCCGAAAATGTTAGTTTCATAATCAACAGGACCTTCAACTATCTGTATACCCCTCTTCCGAAGGGTGTGAATTACATTATGTAATGTAGAGCAAGAAAACGAATTGTTACTCATTGATATCTTATTTAATGCTGGTAAGATATTCAATGAATATTCTATATCTGTTAAATAGTTCGAATCGATATACAAATGTTTTAAATAACCGAACACATGTAATGCATTATAAGTGAGATCGCTGACTTTATTGTTACTTAGGTCTAAACTTTCTAATTGGTTTAACCCCTTAAATGTACCTACTTCAACTTTAGAAATTTCATTAAAAGATAAATTAAGATATTTAAGATTTACCAAGTTTTTAAAACAACCAATGGGTAACTGAATAATTTCATTATGTGTTAATGTTAGTTCGTAAATTTCAAACGTTTTTTCAGTAAAAGTTTTGTTCAGAACATGTAAATTAAAGGCCAAATTTAAATGACTAGTTCTGAAACTAACATTGTCAAAACTTAATATGTCATTATGGCTTAAATCAATGGTTTTTATATAGGGCGCTGTAAGTGGTCCTCTAATTTCTGATAATGCGTTACATGACAAATTCAATGTGTTCAAGGAGAACATTTTATTAAATAAACTGAATGAAATGCTAGACAAGTTATTGTAACTTAAATCTAAATGTAAAAGTCTTGGAGCTGATATATTAAAAGATAGATGTTTTATTTGATTTTTTGATAAAATAAGAGTTTCTAAATTGGGTAAATTTGCACTTTCATTTATAAATGTTATTTGATTTTGAGACAAATCTAGTGTATTTAACACTGTCATTTGGTTAAACATACTGAATGAAAAACAAGTCAGGTTATTGTAACTTAAATCTAAACGTAAAAGTCTTGGAGCCGATATGTTAAAATATGGATGTTTTATTTGATTTTTTAATAAAATAAGAGTTTCTAAATTGGGTAAATTTGCACTTCCATTTATAAATGTTATTTGATTTTGAGACAAATCCAATTTTCCCAGTAGTGTTAGTGGATTAAACCAGTTGAAAGGTATATTAGTTTTAAAATTATTATTATTAAGATACAAGGTATTTAATATTTGCAAATTATTAAATGCATCTATTGAAATTGTACTGATGTTATTGTAGCTAAGGTCTAATATTTGTAAATTTGGCATGCCTTTAAACGTATCATCTTCAAGCTGACTTAGAAAATTTTTAGATAGGTGCAAATATATCATGTTATTTAAATTGTAGAATGAACCTTTTCTAACGGTTGTTAAATTGATTTCATTTAAAGTAATATTTTCTAAATTATTGAAATCGTAAAATACATTTATGGGTATTTTTTTAATATTACTTTGTCTAAATTCAACACGTATAGCTGAATCAGGATCATATACATTGTGCATGCTTCCGAAGGAGGTTTCGTTAATACATAAGATATTGCTTCTTCTCCAAGGAAGTTTCTCTTGTTGGCAATACATTTCACTTCGTTGCAGTAAAAGCAGGAAGCATGTTAATAAGAGTGGAATATGTAATGTCTGAAATAATAATATACGAATAATATATAAATTAAAGAACGGATAGAATAAAAACATTTTTTATCAAAAAAAAATTGCGATGTCTTTTTAACAAGTTATGAATTTAGGAAGTGTAATAATCTTACCTTCATTTCTTAAATAAATTTGGAGATCTAGACAATAGACTCCTTTATACACAAATGATGTGAAGTTACCAACCAGTATTTAGTCTCTGATTAAGTAAACAAGCCAAGTATTGATAATATTCCGGATGTGTTTATGCGATTGTTGTACTTTGTTTTAAAAGATAAATTACTAGAATCGAGCAGAAATTTAGTAAATAAATGAGGGATTCCCCTATTTTAAAGTTTCTTATCATTAGAAAAACCTTCAATAGTAGCACAATTCACAAAAGGTTAATTATTTTATAAATAATGTAATACTCAATAAATTTATTTTAATTGTAAAATTATTATTATATTTAAAAACTTATTTATTCAATTTTACGCGTCATTCTACGTATTTTACGATAATGTAAAAAGATATTTCTATTCCTAACATATTACAGAGTAATATTATTTAATATTTTTGGTAGAAATTTATAAAATTTCCATATGTTCTTCAGTTTCCTCTCTTTTGCTAGGGATCGTACATCGTTTTATATATTATTTTCTACATTTATAAATACCAAACAATAGTGAACATGACAATATAATTAGAATGGAGACTAACGTTATAGTTAATATTGTATTAGAATTTTCAACTACATTATCGATATTAGTATTATTATCACTGCAATTACGATCAATATTAATATCATTTTCAGTATATCCAATGCCCAAAATGTTAGGTTCATAATCAACAGTGCTTTTAACTATCTGTATATTACCCCTCCTTCGAATGGCTTTAATTATGTTATATAATGTAGAGCAAGTAAATGAATTGTTACCTATTGATATTTTATGGTAACATATTCAATGAATCTTCTATATCAGTTAAATAGTTGACTTAGGAAATTTTTAGATAGATTCAAATACATCATTCTATTTAGATTATTAAATGAACCCTTTTGAATTGTCGTTAAATTGGTTTCACTTAAACTAATGTATTGTAAATTAATGAAAGAGTAAAATGTACCTGTGGGTATTTCTTGAAGATTGCTTTGTATAAATTCAACACTGTAAAGTAATTTAGGTTGAGTAACTCCGTGCATGTATCCAAAGGAGGTTTTGATAACACATAAGAGATCATCTCCATAGTAAACAACTTCAACACTTTGGCAATACATTTCAGTTCGTAGCAGTAGAAGCAGGATGGATATTAATAAGAGCGGAATATGTAATGTCTGAAATAATAATATATTAATAATAAATTAAAGAAGAGATATTATAAAATTATTTTTCAGCAGAAACCTTCGTCTTACCTTCATTTTTTTAAATTAAATTCGGAGTTCGGTTATAGAGTTCTAAATACATAAATGAGGTGTACCAAAGTTATTTGCGATATCCTCGAAGTTATTTGCGATATCCTCGAAGTTACTTGTATGGTGCCGAAATTTATTATATAAACTAAAACTACATAGTAACGGAACAAATCACAAACAGTTTAATTATTCGACAAACAATGTATTATACAATTAATTTAGTTTAGGGTATAAATTACATGTACAAAAATTAGCGATGCACATGGCGATGCTTCATACGTTCTCGTAATTCATTTTAATTTGCCTTGAGAGGCGGCAGGCGAAGATGATGCCTAAGGCTTGGACTATGGCGAAGCCGATGCCCACTCCCCCTATGGTAAAAGCGTGATCCCCGACGTATTCTCCGAAAGCTGGGAGGCAACCGGTGGTGTGCAGATGATCGCCACTTGTCATATTATCGCACGTGAATGCGCCTATTATTCCCGTTGGAATTGAGCAGCAAGACAATGGATAGGTTTGGACTGTTATGTTGCCGGGAAAGATGGATGCGTTCCAGACTTGCCCCCAGTCGTTCGGTCCTTCGACTCCACAGCAATTAAACTAATGAGAAAAATTATGAATAAAGAATTACGATTGGGATTATGAAGTTATGATGATCAAACGTTGTTCAAAGAATGATTATAAAATTATGATGAAAATGATCGTTGATAATCGGCACATACTCTGCTTTGGATCAAATCCCACGAAGATGTGGAAGCATCGGATTGGTTCACGGAATAATTTTTCATTGAGTTGTGAAGTTTCTCGTGCAAGTATTCGTTGGTGTTGTTCCTTAGCACATATCCGCTGATGCCAGCGGCGAATTCTAAGATGAACACTAAGACCAAAAGGGTTGAAAACTGTAAAAGGAGATGAGAAATTGTAAAAATTGAAGAAATTGTAAAAGTTGAAGAAATGGTCAAAGTTGGAGAAATTGTAAATTGTTTTGTTGTCGAAGTACTCACCGTGACGGTCATGCAAAAATTTTCTTTGAAAGCTCCACAGCAGCCAAAGAAGGCGATTATGAAGATTATGGCTCCAATGGCGATCAAGAGGTTGGATGTCGAGAAATAATTGTCGTCTAAGAAGATTTCATAATCTCGGTAGTAGGCTTTTATGGTGACTCCTACTGATAGTATTACAATGCCAGTTATCTGCACATAAGACAATATGGTACCATTTATGTGTGTTATATTAAGTCATTTAAAGGTGTAATTAAATACCCTAACCAGTTCTTCATAAATTTCTTATTAAGTATTTTGCTAGTTATGATTATATTATGCAAAAAGTATTAGGAAATGCCCGACAACCAATGCTAATTGGAAGGCAAATAATATATAAACAATAAATAAAGGTGAAGAAGGGGAAGATCCATGATGGGATCTTTTTTATAAGGCTCTCGTATAAATAGTTATAGGTATGTTTTCTTCTGGCAGTCGTTGTTAGGAAAAGGTCGAGGTTGCGAGAAACCCGGTAAATCCACAATGAAGTGTTTAGTTTTGTTGATGAGTTTGGCAACCTTGGCGGGTTTTGCTGCTTGTGCTACATATGAAAGTAAGTAGAGGCTGATTTTTAATGATATAATGATCTTTAATTAGATAATCTTAATTAGATCATCTTTAATTAAAATATGATAAATTGTCTTCATTTTCATTTCAGTTGTACCGGTTGTCGTCTATACCGACAACATTTACGATGTTCCTCTTGAAGAAGTGGTGAGAATCGCAAGATCTCCGAGACGGCACCACCACCACCATCGCCATAGGGAGGAATTTGAGGGAGGGTTTCCGCAAGGAGGATTTCCACAAGGAGGGTTTAATCAAGGAAGACATCCTCAGGGAGGGTTTAACCAAGGAGGGTTCGGACCCGGTTTTGGGTTTGGGGGTTCTGGGGCTAGCGCAGGAAGCAATAGTTTTTCCAAAGGAGGCTTAAGCAGCTCTAATTCCAATGCTCAGGTCCAATCGTTTAACCAAGGAGGAGGGGGTCATGGAGGAGGTGGTGCAGCTGGAAGCGCAGCAGCAGCAGGTTCTTCGTCTTCAGGTCATGGTGGTCAATCTACCAGTAATGCTCAGGTCCAATCCTTCAATCAAGGAGGTAAAAAATATTGATCTTAAGCTAAGTGGTACCAACTAGTGATAAGTTACCGTACCATTATGATATGGGTATAATACCTATACCGTATTGGGAGTTAGGTCAAATAGTGTTATTTCTTTTTTTTTTTCATTTCATTGGGTATTGTCAATTTAATATCTGCTCTATAGTTCGCTTCAGTTTAGTTTCCTCATAATATTGGTTTTCATTTTGGTTTGGTTTTGTTGGATAGGTCTTTGAACTTTATTTCATTCTTTGTCTGTATGAGAGGCAAATTATTGGTTGGGTCGTTCTTTAGAAATTATTATTTTCATTAAGAAATTATTATTTTCATTTAGAAATTATTATTTTCATTTAGAAATTATTATTTTCATTTAGAAATTATTATTTTCATTTAGAAATTATTATTTTCATTTAAAAATTATTATTTTCATTTAGAAATTATTATTTTCATTTATAAATAATTTCTATAGAAATTATTATTTTCATCTAGAAATTATTATTTTCACTTGGAAATTATTATCTTCATTTAAAAAGGTACGAAAACATTTTTTTCTATTATGTAGGTATGTATATACAGCAGAACTTTTTTTTTTATTTCTAACGAAATCTTTCTTTTAAGGGGGAGGTTTGGGTTTCCCCCAATTTGGAGGGGGCGCAGGAGGGGCAGCCGCTAGCGCCTCAGGGAGCTCGGGGGGCCACGGGGGTCACTCCCAAAGCAACACAAACGCCCAAGTGCAAACCATCAATCAAGGGGGCTTCGGGGGCGGCGCTGGGGGCGCCGCCGCCAGCGCCGGGGGGTCTTCCTCCGGGGGCCCTGGGTTCAGCCAATCCAGCTCCAACGCGCAAGTACAATCCTTCAATCAATTCGCTTTCCCGAGCGACTAAATTATCTTTTTTTTTTTAAATACAACTTTTGATATACATATGTTTATCATTTTGTATCTCTACGCCTAATAAAAACTTAAAACACAAGAAATGTTATACATATAAAAGTACCTATGTACCTATTCATAATTTTTTAAAATTAATACCTATACTCCTTATTAAACAACTCCACGGCATATGACAATTTCCGTGATATTTGTTGTGTCATTTTAATCGTATTTTATTGTGGGTTTTTTCCAGTTTATTCAAGATAGTCTTCTATTACTATATACACAAAATATAGCGTCTATATTTACCTATACACTGGAATGGTTTACCTATATATATGTATAATATACACATTTATGTTCATGTCCCCTTGTGTGTTTTTTACTGATGAAATTAAGCCAAAACACCTTCAAATTTAAGATTTGGCATTCACCTTGGCCCCCAGGCAAAAGACGAGCTACGATGTTGTTAGGTCTCCTGCAAGTTGAAGGCCTTGATGAGTCTTCATTAGCTGTTAGAATTGTTGTTTGTTTTGGAGATATAACGCTGATTCTGGTTATTTATAGCATATTGTATCTTCAGCACACTGAAGCCTGCTTAATCGCAAGCTGTTATTTATCTCATCTTATCAGCCAGCAACCCGTTATTTATGTTTATGTAAATAATATGTCTGCAGCTATGTAAAAAACGTTTGTATCTATCTCATGATGAAATATATTTCACTTGCATCTTATTTAATTTATAGTTATTTCATTTATATCTTATTCATGTGTATCTTATTCATTTATATCTTATTCATTTATATCTTATTTCATTTATATATCTTTAGGAATATATTTCATTAAATAAACAGTTATTTTTAAATGACACAGTTCAGATAAAAAATGTTTATATTATAATAGCGCAACTGCGCCGCACGGTACTTCACCATTTAATTCGTAAACACTCGTCTCGCTTAAGTGCGTTATCTATCTAAAAATATACATATTGTTCAGTTATAAATCTGCAATGACGCGCAAAAGTATCATACGAATGATGGTTTATTAAAAAAAATATGTACGTGATACTTGGCATCATACATGTGCTTGTATTTACATTGAAATCAATATCGGAGTATACTTGGTTGCCTAACTAGCGCAAAAAATCCTATTATTACCATTGTTTTACGTATTATCACTTGCGCAAATATCTCCTCATAGGTATCTTTCCACTTGAGGTTTTTAAAAAGGCTAGTTAGTAAACATATGTAGTAATTGTGCATATAGTAACTACATACATATTATAGTCATATAGTCAATAACTGGCGTCTCAAGGCGGAAAACACGAAAGCAAATAAAATTTTGTAATATTTGGTATTGTCATTTCATGCGACATCGACAGTTTATCTAATGAAACAATTTTTTTATTCATGACACATATCAAAGTATTATTATACATTCTTAATAATGATCATGAATCTTTCGGTTCATTTAAATGAATGCAATTTGCGATCTTAGCGAGGTTCTAGCGTGGGCTAGAGAATCAATTGCGTTGCATCCAACGCGGTATTTTACAGGCAACGATTTACAGGGTGTTCGCAAATAGACGAAAGGAGGTACTCACCACAAAAAGCAGGTTGAAAATGAACATCAAATATTTGATGCACACCGAGTCCCACGAAAGAGACATCTTGGTCCACATGGAATCCTTCACTTTCGTCGGTCAGTTCCTATCACGATCTTCAAATTTCACTCTCACTTAACCGGTTATTCCACGTCGAGAGCCCATCAAAAATTCACTGCTTCTGATGCTGTTGCACAATACACTTGGGCTGCCAGCTCAGTTGATCTAAATTCGGATTATTGTTTTGCTATGGATCGCGATCGAACGATTTATTAGAAAAAATCTGCGCGATCTGTTCATATACGTGCCACTTGAAATTGTAGATATGACCGACATGGATCACCTTATCACCATGTGAGCTCGACCTGCCACACAACACCTTGCAGGTGATTATGCACGACTGGTGGCAATCACTTCGTCACTTCCCGGTGGTCTCATTTTACTACATATCACCAGGGTAAACACTGATATCATGTAATTCATTTTACAAATAATTAACTTTTAAATAAAACGAGTTCTCCCACCTACAATTTTATTTTTAAAGTGTTTAAATAAAATTGTTAGTAATAAGAGAACTTCTTTCATTTTAAACATCTTATACAACACTAGAGAGTTTTAAATATTTAGTTTGTCCTCTAGTGTACCTGATCAATACTAGATACAGTAAGCAATACAAGGATTAAAAACAAGAAAAAAAACTTAAAAAAAAATAGGTAAAAAATAGAAGTAATAAGACAAAATCAGAAAAAAAAAAGTTGTCCTAGTTAACTGTAATTCTATATCAGCAATCAGACGTAAACTCACATTATTTACATGTTCCAATAATTGCGGCTCCAGCGATCTCAAAACAAGATTTCCTGGCATGTGACTCGAGCCTTTGTATTTTTTACAATAAAACCCAAAGGGCACAATGTCAAGTAAACAAAAAATGATAACAGCTCGAGCACAAAGAGCCTATGATTGGATTCACATCGTGACCTCTTTTCAATCAATTGGCTCCTATTGGCGCGACAAATATCTGATTTTTCGGGTTAATCGACGGCCACCACAACCACTCAACGGGCGGTGAAATGTCCAAAAGTTCCAACGCTAACTGTGTCAAATTATTGCTATTTTCATTCAACGTTCTATTTGTCGTAAGTATCCCTATCAAACCTACCCTGTTGAACCTACACATCGAAAAAAATCAATTCAAAAATTATTAAAAACAATTAAAAAATTATTAAAAACAATTAAAAAATTATTTAAAACAATTTAAAAATTATTAAAAACAATTAAAAAATTATTAAAAACAATTCAAAACTTATTAAAAACAATTAAAAAATTATTAAAAACAATTAAAAAATTATTAAAAACAATTCAAAAATTATTAAAAACAATCCTGTTCTAGATATCCGGTTTCGTATTACTAATAGTCGGACTCACCGTAAAAGCAGAATTCACCAATCAACCGTTTTTAGACCAAAGATATGTTTTAGCAGCCGATTTTTTACTCGCCATAGGACTGATCGTCTTTCTGATAACTTTCATCGGATGCTATGGAGTTTTGAAGGAGAACATGTGCATGACGCTCATGTTCACAACTCTACTCATTCTGGTTTTATTTCTGGAATTAGCCGCCGGATTTGGCGGTTTTTTCCTCAAAGAAACTACCGAGGAATACATTAGCCAAACGCTTTCGACCTCTATTAAAGATTATGGTGTAAAAAGTAACGTTACTTTAGCTTGGGACGACCTACAGGAAAATGTATGCAGTACTTATTTACTTTAACTTACGCAATAATTTCTAATATTATAAAATAATAATAATTTCTAATATTATACAATCACAATAATTGCAGTTCGGATGTTGCGGAATATCCGGCCCGAGCGACTGGTCTAAACTACTTAATAACACACACCTCAAACTTCCGGATTCTTGTACAAACGATATAAAAAACGTTTCACCGCTCAACGATATAGAAAACCCCAAAGCTTCCTTTAAGCACGGCTGCGAAATCATTTTTAATGCTTACGTTAAATGGCACATTTCCAGCATTGAATCGACAGGCCTCGTCCTTGCTACGCTACAACTTATCGGAATCTTTCTATCTTGCTACCTGTCCAGCGAAATAAGGAAAAGCTACATGATTGTGTGATAAATGTGGATTGTTTCTTAAAAAAGGTGCCATAAGGAAGATACCATAAGGAAAATACTATAAGGAAAATACTATAAGGAAAATACTATAAGGAAAATATTATAAGGAAAATACTATAAAGAAAATACTGTAAGGAAAATACTATAAGAAAAATGTTAAAAGAAAATTACTAAAAGGAAGATACTATTGAAGTTTCATATATTTACACCAATTATCCTTAATTATATCATATTTTATATATATAGTACCTATAAATGCTACTACCAATTAGAGAAATTATTAAAATTATTAAACGATGTACCTTTTTTCTTCTTCTTTTCAACAGGATCTCCGCCACTCTCGCCCTCGTCTTTCCCCGACTTACTCTTCATAGTCTCCGGATTTATATACTTGCCCACTCCGCTCCTAAACACTTTCAAAGTCTTCTGAGCTTCCGTCCTTCGTTGCTTTAGCCGTGCTTCTTCTTGCCGCCTCGCTGTCTCCTCTTCTCTCTCCTTAGCCAACTGTTCATCGGCTTCTTCATAAGGATCAACAAATACTTGCGCTCTAACGAAAACAATGTCCTCGATTGGCCGATCCTTGTTGTCCACTTCGATCCTTTCTAACTCATTTAGCGTCTCTATTCCACCCACGACTCGGCCAAATACCGTATGCTTATTATCTAGATGCTTGCAAGAACGATACGTTATGAAGAATTGCGACCCGTTTGTGTTAGTTCCAGAGTTGGCCATGGAAAGAATTCCTCGGCCTGTGTGGGTTAAGTTAGGTTTAAACTCGTCTTCGAATTTTTTACCCCATATTGATTCCCCACCTTTTCCTGTGTTTGTCGGATCGCCTCCTTGGATCTGAAATTTTAAATTTTTCATTTTAATATTTTTCATTTGTTAAACAAATAAAATATTTCCCCTGATGAAGCGGTCAAACCGCGAAACGCGTCGGGAAAAGTACATATAATTTAATAATATAAGGACTAAAAACCCAAGAATATATATTATATTTTAATATGTTGTTTTAAGTGTTGAATTTGCTTCATTTTCTAACATTAATTATAATTTTTTTTTAATTGTTTATCTTTTTCATATGTTTATTTTTTAATTACTTTTCATTTGTTTTTTAATTTATTTTTTTTCAATTGTTTTTCATTTGTTTTTTTCATTTGTTTTTTCAATTGTTTTTCATTTGTTTTTTTCAATTGTTTTTCATTTGTTTTTTTCAATTGTTTTTCATTTGTTTTTTTCAACTGTTTTTCATTTGTTTTTTTCAACTGTTTTTCATTTGTTTTTTTCAATTGTTTTTCATTTGTTTTTTCAATTGTTTTTCATTTGTTTTTTTAATTGTTTTTCATTTGTTTTTTTCAATTATTTTTCATTTGTTTTTTCAATTGTTTTTTCATTCATTTTCTTTCAATTATTTTTTGTCATTTGCGCTTTTTCTAATATTTTTTTCAATTGTATACTTTTTTCTTAATACAATATACACGTGATATATGAAGTACTTTATTGATGTTACTATACTTTCATACTTATTATGATTATCGTACGTGATAAATTTATAGTTATGAAACGACGCTGCTTAAATTACAGTAATTGTTCAAATAAAGCCCCGGGCTCTTATTTACAATTTTCTCTGATGATACGATTATAAATCAAGCCCCAGTATTTATCTGAACCCCATTCATTCGGTTGTATAATATTATCCTCTTGTATAATATTATTCTCTTATATAATATTGTTTTTTAAATTATTGGCACGATGAGCTCGCTCGCTTCGCGAGCTCGCCGCCTCACACCTTCGGCGCTCGTTTATTAAGACACTCAACTGGAGTGTTTATCATTCACTCGTATGTTACGCAAAATATAAGATTATAATCTAATATCTAATAATTATTAATGAAGAATTACTACAATGCAGGTTTAATTAAATCTTTTCAATTTTTCTGTAGCACATAGTTTTAAAGCTTAGATTACAAATTATTTAGGTTTATGTATAACAATAATTTTCCTAATCATTAAAAAAAACAAAAACTTTCCAAATTATTAAAATAAACAATAAAAATATTATCTTATTGATTTGGTTGTATAATAATATTCTCTTGTATAATATTATTCTCTTATATAATATTGTTTTTCAAATTATTGGCACGATGCGCTCGCTCGCTAGCCGCCTCGCGTTTATTAACACACTCAACTGGAACGTTTAACATTCACTCGTATGTTACGCAAAATATAAGGTCATACATGAACAATTACTAAATGCAGATTTAATTAAATCCTTTCAAATTTTTTTGTAGCACATAGTTTTAAAGTTTAGATTACAATCTATTTAGTTTTATGTATAACAATAATTTTCCTAATCATTAAAAAAAACAAAATCTTTCCATATTATTAGAATAGACAATAAAAATGTTATCTTATTCATTCGGTTGTATAATATTATATAATATAATAGTTTTAAAGTTTAGATTACAAACTATTTAGGTTCATGTATAACAATAATTTCCCTAACCATTGAAAAAAACAAAAACTTTACAAATTATTAAAATAGACAATAAAAATATTATCTTATTCATTTGGTTGTATAATATTATTCTCTTATATAATATTGTTTTTTAAATTATTGGCACGTTGAGCTTGCTCGCTTCGCTCACTCGCTGCCTCGCGTTTTCGGCGCTCATTTATTAAGACAGTCAACTGGAGTGTTTAACATTCACTCGTATGTTACGCAAAATATAAGATTATAATCTAATATCTAATAATTATTAATGAAGAATTACTACAATGCAGGTTTAATTAAATCTTTTCAATTTTTTTGTAGCACATAGTTTTAAAGCTTAGATTACAAATTATTTAGGTTTATGTATAACAATAATTTTCCTAATCATTAAAAAAAACAAAAACTTTCCAAATTATTAGAATAGACAATAAAAATATTATCTTATTCATTCGGTTGTATAATATTATTCTCTTATATAATATTGTTTTTTAAATTATTGGCACGATGAGCTCGCTCGCTTCGCGAGCTCTCCGCCTCACGCCTTCGGCGCTCGTTTATTAAGACACTCAACTGGAGTGTTTAACATTCACTCGTATGTTACGCAGAACATAAGATTATAATCTAATATCTACTAATTATTAATGAAGAATTACTAAAATGCAGGTTTAATTAAATCTTTTTAATTTTTCTATAGCACATAGTTTTAAAATTTAGATTATAAACTATATAACATTCACTCGTATGTTACGCAAAATATAATATTATAAAGTTTTAAAACTTATATTCCAAACTATTTAGTTTTATCATATAGATATTTGTGGTTTTATGTATACCTAACAATAATCTTCTTCATCAATAGAATGTATAATAAAATTATGATTCAAATCATTAAAACATCTAATAATTTTATTATCAAATTATTAGGATTTCAAGCTCGTTTTTTAATACACTCAACTGCAGCTTTTAACGTACAACTGTAAAATGCAAGATCATAGTTAGAAACTATTAAATATGGATTAAATTTTTTTTAATTTCCTTATAGTACCCATTTTAAAGTTTCGATTCTAACCATCCACTTTAATGTGATCATCACTTTCATTGTAACTTTCTTAATCATAAGGGCAAATAAGAAAAAAAAATGCAAATCATTAGAACTGATTATAATAAAAAGTTTCCAAATTATTAGAAAGGGTAGTAAAAATATTATATTAAATATTACGTTGTATAATATTAATTGTCAATTTTACTTTTCAAATTGTGAGGACGTCGCACCACTCGCTTCGCTTGCTCACCAACTTGCGCCTTCGGCGCTCGTTTTTAATACACTAAACTGGAACTCTGAATGTTCAACTATACAATACCCAAAAGGTGAGATCATAATTAACAATTATTAAATATAGCTTTAATTATTATATTTATTATAAATCTAAATTGAAAACCAATATTATACAACGTAATGATTATGACAATATTTTTTTGCTCTCTCAAATAATTTGGAATAATAAAAATAATAATTTAAAAAATGTCAATACAAATATAAAAAAATAATAATTAAATCTCTAGTTATTAATTGCTAACTATGATCTTACATAATAGGCAATATGATACAATCTAGAACACTAAAGCAACAAAAACCTATTTTTGAAACTTTTACACATACATTAATTATAATAACCCCGACAGTATATAATAATTAAAAAAATAAAATGAAAAAACTCACCATAAAATTCCTAATAGATCTATGAAACTTCGTTCCGTGATAATACCCAGATTGGCAATGCTTTAAAAAATTCTCGCAGGTCTTCGGAACGACATCGCAATGCAACTCCAAGTTTAAAGGCCCCAAATTCGTAACGAGCCGCACATAACCCTTTTTCTTCACCCTTTCGTACCTCACTAAATCTTCCTCGATAATCGCAGGCTCGTGCATCAATTCCGGAATCATCGCCGTCGAAGTAAAACTTGCAGCAACTGCTCCCGTCGAATAGTGAGCCGCATTGAATTTATCCGCCTTCTCCGTACTTTTAACAGGATTCAAGACAATGTCGGATTGCTTGTATTCCTTCTCTAAAGCTTCTAAAGTGGATTTAGTTTCCGGATTAACTGTTTTCAACCTCGCTTGCGGATTGGACCTTGCGGCTAATTCCTCCTCGGTCTCGATGCGAAGGTTGTTTTTAACGTGATGAAACTGCGAGATGTTAAATTTAGCTAATCTATTCGGATCCTGCAGGACTATAATGTCCTTCCTCTCAAAAGGATCATCGGTTATCAAATCCTTCCAATTCTTGTTCTTTATGTTCAACTGCTCGATGGCTTCCATTGAGAAGACGTTTCCTGTCGTGGCGATGGCGGCGAAATGTGAGTTTTTCGTGAAAACTTTAAACAGCACCGGACAGTGGTACTCGTCTTCGGCATTTTTGTGGAATTTCAGTTCGACGAGAGTTTTGAAATCTATCGGTTTACCTGATGCTGGGTTGACTTTGAATTTTTTTATGAAAGGCAGTAGCGGCTGGAGATCGAAAATATTGCCGTCTTTGTCGCAATAGGGGATTTCGAAGGGTTGTAGAGAGAGACAGCAATGGTCAAAGGGGAGGCGGCGGAAGGCTTCTTCTTCACTCGAGGTGCTCGTCGCTGCTTTTTTGCCTCCGTAGAGAGTCGACCATTCTGTGTACGTCAAGTACCTAGAATAGATGTATGTACTATTACTTTTTTTTATTGAAACTATTTTTATTATTGAAACTATTTTTATTATTAAAACTATTATTATTATTAATATTATAATCATTAGTAAAATTATTATAATTAATCATTATATGAGATTTCAAAAAATTAAAACTTCATCTTTTTGATCTGCTTCTCTCTCAATGTTAGAAAGATCGCTGTTATCGATAATATCAATCAAAATGCGGGACCTGTAATTTCTAGGGATTACAAACAATATCACTTCCACTATTGCTCTGGTATTAATTTTTGGTAAATATACTACTTGATTGAACTCTTGAAATATCATCTATTTCATTATAACTAGTATTAATTTAGGACATTTTTATAATTATTTGAATATAAGTTTATTATATTTAAATAATTATAAAAATAATTTAAAGAAAAAATTAGAAATCTCGCGCACACAATCGTTACCGTCAAGCACTTTACATACCTTAACGTATGAAGCGCCATAGTGCTCATTGGCACTAAAACGGTTAATGATAATATATAGAACAATTATAAAGTAGCTGTTAGATGGAGCCAGTAAGTTGCAGCGACTTCAGTAGTTGCTATGGAAATGCATCGTATAACAAGCTAATCACTAATGACAAAGTTATTGAACAGATTGTTAAAAGGTGCATTTCCATAGCAACTACTGAAGTCACGGCAACTTAATCGCTCCGTGTAACAGCTGTTTAATGTTGGGGTCTATGGTCATTTTCGTGCGCTAATTTTTTAGATTACAATCTTCAAAAATGGCTGAACGGAATGATACCAAATTTTATATTTATGCTTTACACACCATTATCTAGGGAATGAGCTATTTTGTGTGAATGCATTTATCAATATAAGATAAGTTTACTAGTATGTAAAATACTTTTAGCTTACAACATTCTGAAACGGTTTAACCAAATACAATGAAACTTCGGGAACCTAAAATGTATCGATGAAACTAGGGAATGAGCTACTTTTTAGATCCATATTTTTTTCCAAAATCAGAAAAAAAAATATTATTTTTATATTAAAAAACTTTTTATTTATTTACTTGATTCTAGCAATGTTATTATGCTAATTCATTCAAAAAGTTTTTTTGTTTTAACATTAATTTCATTTTAAAATCAATTTTAAAGGAACTAGTTTATAATTCGCGCTAGTCGCAACAGTTCAACGGTTTTGTCCCAGATGGCGTTAGGGTAGAAACCTCAGCCTGTGCCTCAACCTTCCTGAGTGGGATAGTATGCCGGCTAACCTGAACTGATCCGGGTTACCCGGAGACTCGACATAACGGGGGCCGACTTAACGAGGTTGCACTATATTCAGAAACGAGTTGGGGTGTGACCTTGTAAACAAGCAAAGGAAGCAGTTACTCCTGGCAGAAAACAAGAATTGAGAACTTACTTCAACACTACCTCAAGAGATGGTGTTGCTTTTGTATCTTCGCCTGAGTCAACGGTGTGAGCGATAAATGCGCCCCCTTACATCGTCTATTGGCAATACACTCATAGACCGTAGCGTTAATCAACAAACATAATTACCGACTAACAAGTAGATCATGGTTCGTTAACTTTTTTGTTTTTTACAAGTTTTTAAAAGGGACAGTCCAGTTTTCCGAATTATTATAAAATTTGTTAAGTGGTACGATTTTGGAAACTCTCCCCTATGTACCTAATGAATTTATAATTTTTCTACTGTACATACATTATTAAAGAGAATCATTGAAGACAGTAACCAGCTCTCAATACGTACTTAGCCGGGAACTAAGAGGAATTTTCAATTCCATTAAGGCGTTATACCCTGAAGGGTATCCCAGAATGTAGATAAAGTGAATACGTAGCTTTATCTAGCGTGTGATTTAGTTAGTAAATGTTCTTTAATAGTTCGCTCGGCGGAGATTCTACTACTTAATTTATAAGTGAAGTTTTGATGGCAAACTCTAGCTCGACTTCCAAACTAACTCGTCGACCCCGTCTGTATTACCGAATTAGATAAATTATTACCGAATCAGATGAAAAGTAGGCGTGAAAAGTGATCAATTCGTTTATAAGGGTTTTTTCTTATATTTATTGGAATAATTGTCACTTCAATGGCATTTTAAGTTGAAAATGGAAATTAAATACTATGTTTCTTCTATTTATAGTATTCATATTGTCCCCCTTATTAATCACATAGTCTACAAGGTATACATTTGAAATATCCACACTGTATTATACTAAAACTTGAAGGTAAAATACTAAAATTTGAAAATGGGTAAAATGTTAAAATGGGTATAATGTTAAAATCGGTAAAATGATAAAATGTTAAATTTGGTAAAATAGCAACCCTAACTACAACCCTCGTTGTAATTCCGCAGCGTTGGCCCCGAAGAAGATGGAGGAAAAAATTAAGTGCGAAGATCTGGGAATATAATTACTTAACTTTTTGCAGTATGCAAATGAATCGTCGGTCTGGAGAACATCTCAGCCGCAGAATTACGTTCAAGTGTCGTGTACACGGCCCATTTGCATTCGGTTTCTGTAATAAGAGGGGTAAAAGGGAGCAGAAGTTTCCTTGTCGAAATTTTCATTGCGACATTTTCCTTACGAAATTTTCCCTACATAATTTTCCTTACAAAACGTTCCCTACATAATTTTCCTTATGAAATTTTCCCTACATAATTTTCCCTACACAATTTTCCTTACGAAATTTTCCCTACATAATTTTCTATACAAAATGTATATTGATAGGATCAAAAGATCTATAATTAAGCAGTCTACACCTACGTAAATAAGCTGATGCCAGGGTGAAATTTGTATTACTAAAGCAGTAATATTCATTCCGTAGCCTCGTCTTCCACTTCGTAGAGTTCCTAGAGAAAAAGTAAGACGAATTAGGACCCTTTTGCTCGGGAATAATGTGTATTTGGACTGGCTCTTCCGGTCTCCTTTGCATGTCGAAAATTTGTCAAAGAAGTTCGCTGAAAAGTTCTCCGCTCTCTGGGGAGAAGAAGAGAGCGAAAATTCGCGAAGTTGGGACTCGCTCAAAGGGATAAATTAGCGATTGTCGCGTGCAAATTAAATTGACCTGCTAAATGTTGCCGCATGGCTTTCCCCAGTTGACTTTCAGCAATAGAGTTTAGGTGTAACCAATGAGTATATCCATCTCGACAGAATTTGTACTATACGTCAGCTTGTAGATCATTAGCACATAAATTCTTTCTAAAGGTTATAACCTTCACTCTAGTCAAACCACAGTTAAGAAAAACCACAACTAAGCAAAACCACAACTAAGCAAAAGCACAGCTAAGCAAAACCAAACTCAGGAAAGCATTAAGTATACAATTCCGTACAACATTGAACTTCCATGAAAGTAATCAACTCACCGTACATAAACAGGCAAACCGTCAGCTGCATGCCAAGCGAGTCCTATTCCATAAACTAATTTGGAAACTTTACCGTAGCGAAGTTTTTTACTTACAGGGGAAGTTTTTGTTTGAGCAAGTAACGCAATATACAGGGCAATATATTAAACTGGGGCGCAACCGGGGGGGCCTTATTATTTTTCCTGTCGAGTCCCTAGTCCTCCAGGTAATTGCGACAAGCTAGGCCTTCAAATTCAGGACTACAAGGATTAAGTCTTTTTGCGCAGGATCGGACAACTCATAAGGATCCTTGTATCCACAGGATCTTAAGATTACGACGCCTAGACGCCTATTTTTTATTCCTCGTCCGGGAATACGTACGTACACTTACGGACACTTCTCAAGGATAATTGGGGTCGTAATGGAAGTACACACTAGGATAAAGGATAACCTTCTCGGAACTAATGTTCGAAGTTAGATGATAGAAGAACAAATATACACATACATAGTAAATGCGTTAGATGTTCATATTTTTCGTGATTAGATATAATGCCAAGCTTGACATTAATGAGTAGCGACCAAAGATTAAAAATACGAGTAAAAGCACAAAAACAAAATTAATAATATTCCCTCCGGATCCCAATTTTCGTAGTCCTTTGATAAAACGTCGACTTCCAACCCTTATAATTTCGAGTGCCTCGCATATTTTAATGGGCTTTCAATTCTCCCTTCGGAAATAAGCACCACGAAATAAATAGATGTCATCAACATAATGGAATTATAATCCATAGCTTATTCAAAACCGTTAATGGAAGTGCCTGAACGTCGCTAATAATAATAACGCTAATACAACGCTATTAACAACTGTATTAACTACGTTTTTAACAACGATATTAACAAAAGATATTATAAATTGAAACGTTAATTAAAAACAGGCACCTTGTTTTCCATATCGTTTTTATTAATATAATTCCTATTGATGTAAAATTTTTAAAAATCTCACAGGATTATTCCGCGGGGGAATCGGAAATCGGATCGTCGGAGAAAGGATCAAAAAGGATAAATCAGGACATCGCGGAACAAATTAAATTACAGAGAAGGATAACTATAACTCCACAATAGTAACGCGATCTTTCATCTTGATTTCTCCATTCTTTCGCGGCGGAGGAATTTATTTTCCTCGTTTATTGAGTTTCGCCGTCGAATACACAAAGTCGAACCCTCACGTCCTATTATTGCGCATCGGCTGGGAAGATGCGGCCGCAATAAAGCAACGTTATCCTTACAACTCGACCTTAAGTATCCAGGATAAATTTCCGGAAATGCTTACTGTTTTGGTCCTTTGACGAAGATGCTCGATATCTCGCCAGTCCAGAGACTCAAAAATGACTACTATTTTTATCAGTTCGTTTAATTATCACTTCATTTAACTAGCACTTTAACATTACTTCAAAGATAATATATGTATATACAGTAGAACTCCATTTATTCGAAAAAAGACCTTCTAAACAGTTAGAACTTTAAAGACAGTTAAAGAAGTGAAGATGAAGCCCTAGATATTTGATAGATACTCCTTTAACTGTCTTTAAAGTCCTAGATCTATAGTACGTCTTGACTACTTTAACTGTGTTATTTCTTTATCATTTTCTTGGAAGTGAAGATTCTATCGAAGGTAATACATGTGTATAAATAGCTCGCATTATGGGAAAAAACGTAACACTCATAAAATAGATTGCGTGAGCTATCTACAGTAGAACTCCATTTATATTATCCGAATCGATATTTCTCAGACCTGATCCGGATAAGTAGAAATTCGGATATATGGATCAATCAAAAAAGATTCTGCTAAATGTTAAGCGGAATAACGTTAAACCCTTACCTACTTAAATATTTATTGTTGCAATGAATATAATATAAGGAGTTGTTTACACAAGTGCATTTCGTAGATACGGTATACACAATCCTTTAACTGTATTTAAACATTTGGTAAATCTTCAATCCTTCAACTTTGTTAAAACCCTAGATATTTGATAATTCTGTAATCCCTCGACTGTCTATAAAGCTCTAAATATTTGGTAATACAATAATCTTTTAACTTCCTTTAAAAGCTTTAGATGATTGGTACACCTTCACTCCTATAAATGTCTTCAAAGACGTACCAAATATCTAGGGCTTGAAATAAGACTGTTAAAGGAGTGAAGACGTACCAAATATCTAGGGCTTTAAATAAGACAGTTAAAGGGGTGAAGACGTACCGAATATCTAGGGCTTTAAAGACAGTTAAAGGAGTGAAGACGTACCAAAGATCTAAGGATTAATCTTCACATCTTTAACTGTCTTTAAAGCTCTAAATATTTAGTTAGTCTATAATCCTGTAACTTCCTTTGAAAGCATTAAATGGTTGGTACATCTTCACTCCTTTAACTGCCTTTAAATACGTACCAAGATCTAGGGTTTTAAAGACAGTTAAAGATGTGAAGGTGTACCAAAGATCAAGGGCTTCATCTTCACTTCTTTCACTGTTTTTAAAAAACTATAAATATTTAGTAAGTCTAATTCTTTAACTTCATTTAAAAGCCTTAGATGGTTGGTACGTTTTCACTCCTATAACTGTCTTCAAAGACGTACCAAATAACTAGAGCTTGAAATAAGACAGTTAAAGGAGTGAAGACGTACCAAATATCTATGGCTTTAAATAAGACAGTTAAAGGAGTGAAGACGTACCAAATATCTAGGGCTTTAAATAAGACAGTTAAAGGAGTGAAGACGTACCAAATATCTAGGGTTTTAAATAAGACAGTTAAAGGAGTAAAGACCTACCAAATATCTAGGGCTTTAAATAAGACAGTTAAAGGAGTGAAAATGTACCGAATATCTAGGGCTTTAAAGACAGTTAAAGGAGTGAAGACGTACCAAATATCTCGGGCTTTAAATAAGACAGTTAAAGAAGTGAAGATGTACCAAAGATCAAGGGCTTCATTTCCACTTCTTTTACTGTTTTTAAAAAGCTATAAATATTTAGTAAGTCTATAATTCTTTAACTTCTTTTAAAAGCCTTAGATCGTTGGTACGGTTTCACTCCTTTAACTGCCTTTAAATACGTACCAAGATCTAGGGCTTTAAAGACAGTCAAAGAAGTGATGATGTACCAAAGATCAAGGGCTTCATCTGCACTTCTTTAACTGTTTTTAAAAAGCTATAAATATTTAATAAGTCTATAATTCTTTAACTTCTTTTAAAAGCCTTAGATCGTTGGTACGTCTTCACTCCTTTAACTGTCTTTAAATACGTACGAACATCTAGGGTTTTAAAGACAGTTAATGAAGTGAAGACGTACCAAAAATCTAGGGTTTTATCTTCGTTTCTTTAACTGTCTTAAAAGCTCTAAATATTTGGTAAGTCCATAATCCTTTAACTTCCTTTAAAACCTGTAGATCATTGATACGTCTTCACTCCTTTAACTATCTTTAAAGACGTACCAAGATCTTAGACTTTAAAGACAGTTAAAGGAGTGATGACGTACCAAAAATCTAGGGCTTTAAATAAGATCTAAGGCTTTTAAAGGAAGTTAAAGGATTATAGACTTACCAATTATTCAGAGCTTTAAATACAGTTATAGTAGTGAAGATGAAGCCCTAGATCTTTGATAGTTACTTTTTTAACTGTCTTTAAAGCCCTAGATCTTTGGTGCGTCTTGACTACTTAAACTGTGTTATTTCTTTAACTGTCTTATCTAAAGCCCTAGATATTTAGTACGTCTTCATTCCTTTAATTGCCTTTAAAGCCCTAGATCTTTGGTACTTCTTTAAACAGAGTTAAAGGAGTGAAGACGTACTAAAGATCTAAGGTTTTTAAAGGATTATAGACTTGAAATATTTACAGCTATAAAGACGGTTAAAGAATTGGGGCCTTACTAAATATTTAAGGCTTTAAAGACAGTAAAATGATCATTACACTTACTAAATTTGTAGAGCTTTAAAGACAGTTGAAGGATTGCAGAATTATCAAATATTCAGGGTTTTAAAGTCAGTTAAAGAAGTATTGACTTATTAAATATCTAGGACTTTAAAGAAAACTTAAGGATTGAAGACGTACCAAATAATAGAGCTTTAAATAAACATAGTTAAAGAAGTGAAGACGTACGAAAGATCTAAAGCTTTTAAAGGATTATAGACTTAGCAAATATTTAGAGCTTTAAAGACAGTTAAAGAAGCGAAGATGAAACCCTAGATTTTTGGTACGTCTTCACTCCTTTAACTGTCTTTAAAGCCCTAGAACTTTAACACGTTTTCACTCCTGTAACTGTCATTATAAAGTCCTAGATCTTTGGTACATATTTAACGTTAAGGTAGTTAAAGTAGTAAAGATGTACCAATAATCTAAGGCTTTTAAAGGAAGTTAAAGGATTATAGACTAATTAAATATTTAGAGCTTTAAAGACAGTTAAAGCAGTGAAGATGAAGCCCTAGATCTTTAGTACGTCTTTACTCTTTTAACTGTCTTTAAAGCCCCAGATCTTTGTACATATTTAAAGACTGTTAAAGGAGTAAAGACGAACCAACGATCTAAGGTTTTAAAAGAAGTTAAAGGATTATAGACTTACCAAATATTTAGAGCTTTAAAGAAAGTTAAAGAAGCGAACATGAAACCCTATACCTTTGGTATGTACGTCTTCGCTCCTTTAAGTGTCTTTAAACACTTAGATCTTGGTACGTCTTTAAAGATAGTTAAAGGAGTGAAGACGTACCAACGATCTTAAGCTTTTAAAGGAAGTTAAAGCATTATAGACTTATCAAATATTTAGAGCTTTAAAGACAGTTAAAGGAGTGAAGATGAAGCCCTAGATCTTTGGTACGCCTTCACTCCTTTAACTGCCTTTAAATCTTGGTACATATTTGAAGACTGTTAAAGGAATAAAGACTGTTAAAGTAGTGAAGATATACCAACAATCTAAAGCTTTTAAAGGAAGTTAAAGGATTATAGACTAATTAAATATTTAGAGCTTTAAAGACAGTTAAAGGAGTGAAGATGAAGCCCTAGATCTTTGGTACGCCTTCACTCCTTTAACTGTCTTTAAAATCCTAGATCTTGGTACACATTTAAAGACTGTTAAAGGAGTAAAGACTGTTAAAGTAGTGAAGATATACCAACAATCTAAGGCTTTTAAAGGAAATTAAAGGATTATAGACTAACTAAATATTTAGAGTTTTAAAGACAGTTAAAGGAGTGAAGATGAAACCCTAGATCTTTGGTACTTTTTTAAAGATAGTTAAATGAGTGAAGACGTACTAAAGATCTAAGGCTTTTAAAGGAAGTTAAAGGATTATAGACTTACCAAATATTTAGAGCTATAAAGACGGTTAAAGGATTGAAGTCATTAGGGCTTTAAAGACAGTTAGATGATCATTAGACTTACTAAATATCTAGAGCGTTAAAGACAGTTGAAGGATTATAGAATTATCAAATATCTAGGGTTTTAACGTCAGTCAAAGGAAGACAGATTATATAGGTGAGGGTTTAACGGCGTTCCGCTTAACATTTAGCACAATCTTTTTTTATTGATCCGTTTATCCGAATTTCTACTTATCCGGATCAGGTCTGAGAAATATCAATTCGGATAATATAAATGGAGTTCTACTTTATATAGCTCACCCGATTTATTTTATGCGTGTTACGTTTTATTCCCATAAGACGAGCTATCTATACACATACATTACCTTTGATAGAATCTTCACTCCCAAGAAAATGATTCTATCCTATAAAAATCCTCCTCCATTCAGGATATTACGAGGAATTAATCGCTAAAATAGCTCCTAACGAGGAAAGCAGTTACTCGGATCGGATGTAAGGGTTGTAATATAGGCGGTAAAGCCACGATAACCCATTTCAGCAAAGTCGCCACATATCAGGCGCAATTTGCATTTTAATGCAGCCACTGTGCATCATGCATTTTACATGAATGCACCCTGCTAATAGTCGAAGTTACCTGGAGCATTTCTTAATTCATGATGCAAATCGGCGGCTTGTTTTCGCTAAATAGCAGGAAAACTTCGTACATATTAGCTGCGCTAATTATAATTAGAGTAAGTGGGTAGATATTGTATTTCGTTCCCAACTAGATATTGATTGTTTTAATATAATAGGGTAGTTGAGTGGGTCAAAAGTTTCACAATTTAAACATACTGCATGAAAGTATACTTCATTTATAACCGAACAGAACAAAAAAACACATGAAATTAAACGTTAATAAAGCATGTATTGCAAAATAAAAATTTAGCGCGAAATTTAAGAAAAATAAAATGAAATCTACAGCGCAGGCGCAACTTTTAAACATAAGATGGTGTATAGTGTTTAGAATGGGTGTGATAAATGCATAAGATATGACGACGCGTCCATCCTAAGCTCGCGTGTTCCACTTAATCTGAACTATAGACGCTACCAACTGCGCGC
>JAWQRP010000187.1:0-36710 GCA_033557875.1 Quadriops clusia | reverse complement strand
ATTAAATTACATTTTTAAAACCATTAATTAATTTATAAAATGATTCATTCGTGCAATATTTGCAATTATCAGATTAAATGGACAACTCTGTATAATATATGAATAATGTTTTCCTCTGGTTAAAATATTAAAGAGAGTTACGACGTTGAGTACTGCTAAGTCATGACCAATTTCAATGTAGCTCTACCAAAATGAAGGCAAACCTGCCATAGTACATAGTGAACGCACCCATTCCCTTGCAAAAGTGTCAACTTAACGGTAACCTAAAATTATAAACTTGACACACATTAACCTGACGATATCTTAAACTAAATTGTAAGAGGGCATTTCTCTCTCTAATGTTGACTCAAAATCAACCTTCCATGGAAACCAATTTCTGAAAATCCGTCAAACTTGACACCTTCGATTTTATCATAAATTTACCACACCTCGTTGGCTCCCGTTTAAGGTCCTCTCCTTTTATGTCCGCAAGAGGCTAAAACATTGGCACTCAACGATGTAATGATTTTTGCATCTCCCTATTCCCAGTCTCCATTATGCGTTTTCAAATATTGTACGCAGAGTACAACGCTATATTACTTTTTCTGGGGACCAAGTTGGTAAAAGAGCAGCCGTTATGATTTTGCTGTTGTATGTCATTTATTGGTTTAGCAACTTTTCCTTTTTCTCTCTGTCCTGTAAAATTAGCTGCGGAATTACGTCCATTGCTCAGCGCCTCAGGTCTTCGGCAATCGCAACTCTGTGGGTGTAGCACATGTGGGATATAGACTAAACAAACGTCAGAATACTTCCTAGGTTAGGGACCTGTCTGTCACTGACAGAATAATTAACCTTAAATCTGCCAATACTGCTCACTGTTGTTTTACGCGAGCTAACCTCCAAATGCCAGTTTGTCAATCTGACGTTTCGTTTGAAAATATGAGGGCGTAACTGTTGCTAAATAGAAGGAGAAGCAATATCGTTGCTATTGAATTGGAGGAGTCTATTTCTTCTTAATTCTCAATTCCTTAATTACGTCAATCAGAAATTCGTCAAAATCGAAGCTCGGGTTTAAATGGAAAATTCGTGGGGCCCCAAAAAAGCAACTTCCAGATCGAGTACCCCAAAAACATTTCTTAGCTGACATCGCATGGCCCCTCTACGGTAGTGTGCAAAATTTTACGTAAATTGGATGAGCCTGTTTTGAGAACTGCTGATGAATCAGTGAGTGAGTGAGTGTGTGAGTGAGTGAGTGAGTGGGGAAGGGATTTTATATTTATAGATTTGTGCATGATACTTTTTCTGATAGCTGAAGATAATTTCTTTATCTTTGGAAGCTGAAGACGTTGTTTTGCTCAGACCTCTGTCTTTCCATTTCCAGATGCAAACAAGTGAATTTGGAACCAACTGTAATCATTTTGTACAAATGCGGCATCTGTCCTCAAACCTTCGAAAACGAGCAACTGCACTCTGAGCACGTAAGACAACATTCTCTTAAAAAACGCTCCAGCAAAAAACAGAAGACTGGGGATTTGAAAAGCAAAAACAAGGAGAATAAAGATCATAAGAAGATGGAAAATACAAAAAGGACAAGGAAGCCCAGAAATGATGGGACATCTAAATCGTTAGGATCTAAAGTATCAGAATCTAAATCATCAGATTCTAAATCATCAGATTCTAAATCATCAGATTCTAAATTATCAGATTCTAAATCATCAGATTCTAAAGCATCAGAAGAGAAATCATCAAACTTGAAATCATTAGAGTCAGAATCCTCTGAATCCGATTCATGGGATCTCGAACCAAAGAACACAGAGAAGAAGAAAAAGGCCAAAAAAACACGAAAATACAGAGAAACCGATCCAACCAAGCCAGTAATACGAACGGGAAAGCCGGGAAGGCCCAGAAATGCCCCAGATCCCAACAAACCAGAAATTTGGAGTTGTCACTTCTGCCCGGTGAAATTCAACGATGAGAAAGAGTACTACACCCATAGGAAAACCCATAGCCCATACAGTTGTCCTCATTGCGACAAAAAACTGGCAACCTTTAGCGCCTACACAAAACACGTGGCCGCACATACGAAATCAAATTACTCAGCCTGCGAGAAATGCGGGAAGCTCTTTCCTGTCGACAAACTTTTGGAAAAGCATCAGGTTATATGCCTGAAAGGCGGCCATGCTTGCGAACATTGCGAGAAGGTGTTCGCCTCAAGAGCTGCCAAGCAAGCTCACACGGAATCCGTCCACCTGGGCGTCTTGCACTCTTGCAAATTGTGCGACCAACAATTCAAAGTAAAGCAGTCGCTTGTCTTACACATGAAGATCCATGAGCCGGGATATAATGGACCTGAACCTTGTCCAATTTGCGATAAGCCAGTCAACGCAAATTATAAGCAAACGCATATGCAAAGACATAAGATGGAGAGGCGAGTCTGCCCTGAATGTGGGAAGACTTTCGCTAAGTTAGATAGTCTAAAAATTCATCTGAATGGTCACAGAGGCATTCGTCCTTATCAGTGCGATCTTTGCGAATCTTCATTTACCGCGAAGGCGACGTTGGTTGACCACAGGAAAATCCACACTGGGGAGCGGAATTACCAATGCGAGATTTGCTATAAGCGGTTTATTCAGAGAAATAGTTGGAAAATTCATTTGAGAACGCATATTAAAGATGGGGATAATGCAGCTAATAATAAGCAATTGCGCGTTGAAGATGCATAGATATAATATTTTTATCTAAATGCTATCCGTTTTATTCATAATCAAAGATTGATGTGCGTTTAGTTAGTCCGACGATCAAAGGTTGTCAAAAATTATAACCTCAAAATTTAGGATTTTCGCGGATGAACGAATCTCGTGCATCCACTTAAAGACTAGATTTTGAGATATTTCTTTGACAACCTCTAATACACGGACTAACTAAAATCCAGACTAACTTTTTTTAATTGATCGTGTAATTTTTTCAAATCATATTGTCTCATTGTTTCAAACAGTTCTCTTCTTGTTATAGAATGAGAACCTGTCAAATTTATAACTTGATGTTACGTAATTGTAGACATAATTAACAGCATTTTGCAAAAAAAATATGTCACTTAAAAAATCGCAGACCTGCGCTAAAATTTCTTTGAGGTTCTTAAAGAGCAAAGTTTTAAATAACAAATTTCACAGGGTAGAACGTTTAGGCATGATTTGAACCTTAAGTATTATACTCTCCAATTTATTATTTAGTGAAGAAACAATGACAATATAAATATTTTATTACTATTTTTTAATTACTGAATAAAAATCATTTTAACAATTTACGTACGTGACTGCATTGCATCCATATTCTTAACACAATTTCAGCACAACACTTCATCTTTAAAAAATCACAAACTTTGTTAAAAGGAAACGCAGGAAGAAAATGGCTCGCTCAAGTACTAACTTTGCAGATAGCAGGTGTAGTACCCTATCTATTACGTAGGGTTTCCTTACGCAAAAAATCTTGTCGAGTATTGGATCTTTTTGATGTGTTCTTGTGTTATGCCTTCGGAGGGACCTCCACTACGTTTAGTGTCTTTAGTGCCACATTTGAAGCCTGCAAACCAGTTTTACAGTTGCAATCGATGGTGTGGATGTGGAATAACATTTATCCAGCTATTTCTTGGCTTGGTCTGTATTTTTCTTATCAGAAAACAATGTTTTACAAAACGATAAACTTGTTTTTTCCCACCGTTTGCAAAAAAAAAATCACAACTTGTCTGACGCAATGGACTGCTATTCACAATTAACGAATGAAATGACATGAAATTTGTACTGCAGGCTTCTAAAGCATACATTATAGATAACAAGAATTTGTTACTTGTAAGTAAGTTGAAGCCAGTAAGATAACCGTTCAGCAACTGACGCATCCATTAATCTGAAAATATTAGCTAACTGTAACCAATTTATCAAAATAATGTTATTGTACAATACTTCATCATTCCTTAGTAAGCTTCTTGCGCAAACGTTACAAATAAATAATTTCATAATTACCCCTTCAATCCAAAATAACTTCACATAAATAAAAATAAGCAACTTTAGGATTATGGGAGCTATGTACTGAGACTTCCGTATTTCCATTTACAGATTTGAGGAAATATACGTGAATCATAACCCGATGACAGACAGAATCCTGAAAAGTGACCTGGAGGATTATCGATCTGACATTTTCTGCGATTTGTTTGGGGATGGTGCAGAATTATTCGAACACAAGCACGAGCATTCTCTGCAAAAGGAGAAAGTAACTTCACCATCGACCGCCGAATCGGAAAATGCAATTTCCTCAAACAAGAAAACAAAGAAAAAGCCAGTTACAAAATCCCGAACAAAGAAAATTTGGACTTGTAAACACTGCTTCGTAAGCTTCACTAGCAAGCTTCTTTTGGACGCACACGTATGCAACAAGGAGGGTCCCATTGCCAATTCTGAATCAGAAACTACAACTTCCCCAAAAAAGAAAACAAGGAGACAGTTAACTAAAAAATGGACATGTGAAAGCTGCTCTATAACCTGGCACAACAAGCTTTTGTTTAATACACACATATGCAGCACAGAGGGCGACATCGCCAATTTCGGTAAACAGATACCGTCCTTCAAGTGTGAGTTCTGCCCAGAAGTTTACACAGAAAAAAATGAGTTCTTCGAACACCGAAAAACGCATGAAGGTTACAGTTGTCCTCATTGCGATAGAAAACTTCTAAACCCGGATTTGTTCGAACGCCACGTCCAATCTCACACTAAAGATAATTACGTAAAGTGTGGTGAATGCGGGAAATCTTTTAACCATCAAACTAATTTGCAAAAGCACCTCGACTACAAGCTTTGCAGAGGCGGCTTCGTATGCGAAGTGTGCAACAAAATATTTACCCAGAAGGGAACTTTGACTAATCATATGAACTCTGTGCACATAGGAATCAGATTCGAGTGCAAACCATGTAACAAAAAATTCTCAATGGAACAAAGTTACAAAGCTCATATGCTAACAATCCACGATCCTAATTTTGTCAAGAAGACGAAAAAATGTCCTTTTTGTGAAAAGGAAATACCCTCTCGTTCTTTCGGGAGTCATGTTACAAGACACAAGAATGGTTTGCGCGTTTGCCCGGAATGCGGAAAACGTGTGAACAATTTAAAGGTGCATCTAATGGTTCATCAAGACCTTAAACCCTACAAGTGCGACGAATGCGGAAAAGAATTCAGATCATCAAAATACTTAAAGGAGCACCAGAAGATTCATGCCAACGATAAACGATATGAATGTCCCTTATGTTTTAAGAAATTCGTTCAATGTAATGCTAAGACTATTCATGTCAGAACACACACTGGCGAAAAACCGTATGAATGCAATCTTTGCGATAAGAAGTTTTATACGGCGAATTTATTGAAAGTGCATAGGCAGAAACAACACTGTGTGGTTTATTAAATTTTTATTAGTCTTTTTTGGATGATTTACTTTATGGTATTTGGTAGAACGATTTGGTACTACTTTATATTCTATTGGAGGAAATAATTTATTAGATATTTTATATGCTATGGAACTGATGTACAAAACCATTTAAGGGACAAAGCTAATTGTATCTATTTCCTCTATAAACAATTCGTGGAAATTATATTTACGTACAATTCTTTAGTATACTTCTTAATTTCTTAACTTAAAACTTCTTAACTTAAAACTTCTTAACTTAAAAATATCTTCATAAATAAATAATAATCAACTTTACAATTATTATGGGAGCTAAGTACTGAAACTTCCGTATTTCCAGTTCCAGATGTGACGAAATAGATTTGAAATATAATTCGATCAAAGACACAATCCTGAAAAGTGAACTGGGGGATTATCGATGTGACCTTTGTTGCGATTTGTTTGAGGAAGAGGCAAAATTCCTGGAACACAAGCATGAGCATTCTCTGCAAAAGGAGTCTACACAGAAAGTAGTATCTTCTTTCGGGAGTCACGTTACAAAACACAAGAATGGTTTGCGCGTTTGCCCAGAATGCGGAAAACGTGTGAACAATTTAAAAGTGCATCTAATGGTCCATCAGGACCTTAAGCCTTACAAGTGCGACGAATGCCGAAAAGAATTAAGATCATCAAAATACTTGAAGGAGCACCAGAAGATTCATGCAAACGATAAACGATATGAATGTCCTATATGTTTTAAGAAATTCGTACAGTGTAATGTTAAGACTATTCATGTCAGAACACACACGGGCGAAAAACCGTATGAGTGCAATCTTTGCGATAAAACGTTTTATACGGCGAATTTATTGAAAGTGCATAGGCAGAAACAACACTGCGTGGTTTATTAAATTTTTACTAGTACTTTTTTGCGTGATTTACTTATGCTATGGAACTGATGTATAAAACTCTTTAAGGGACTAAGATAATTGTTTCTAGCCTCTCTTATAAACGATATGCAATTCGTGGAAATTGAATTTACCTATGAACAATTCCTTAGCAAACTTCTTGAACAAATTATTAACTTAAAAATAACTTTGTAAATAACTTTATAAATAACTTTATAAATAACTTTATAAATAACTTTATAAACAACTTTATAAACAACTTTATAAACAACTTTATAAATAAATAAGTATTAGATAATAATCAACTTTAGAATTATGGCAGCTATCTATTGAGACTTCCGTATTTCCAGTTCCAGATGTGACGAAATAGAGGTGAAATATAACCCGATCTCAGCAGGAACCGTTAAAAGTGACCCGGAGGATTATCAATGCGACATCTGCTGTGATTTGTTTGAGGATGAGGCAGAATTCTTCCAACACATGCATGACCATTCTTTGCAAAAGAAATCTACGCGGAAAGTTGGTTCATCATTGGCCATCAAACGGGAAAATACAACTTCCTCAATAAAGAAAAAAAAGAAAAAGCAAGTTAGAAAACACCCAGGAAATAAAAAATGGACTTGTGAAAGGTGTTACATCAGCTTGAGTAACAAGCTTCTGTTTGATACACACGTGTGCAATACAGAAGGCCAAATTGTCAATTCCAAAAAGAAGACACTGTCCTTCAAGTGTGAGTTTTGCCCAGAAATTTACACTGAAAAGAAAGAGTTCTTCAAACATCGAAAAACGCACGAGGGGTACAAGTGTCCCCACTGCGATAGAAAAATTCTAAGGCCTGATTTGTTCGAACGCCACGTCCAATCTCATACTAAAGACAACTACGTGAAGTGTAACGAATGCGGGCAATCTTTTAACCACCAAACTAATTTGCAAAAGCACTTAGACCACAAACTTTGCAGAGGAGGCTTCATGTGCGAAATTTGCAAGAAAATATTTACTCAAATGACCGGCTGGAAGACCCATATGAAATCTGCACATTTAGGGGTGAAATTCGAGTGCAAAATATGTAAGAAATCTTACGCATTAGAGCAGAGTTACAAGGCGCACATGAAGATGGTCCATGATCCTGACTTTGTAAAAACCGAAAAATGTCCTGTTTGTGAGAAGGACATAAGTAAGCGTACGATAAGGAGCCACGTAGCGAAGCACAAGAGAGGGAAGACCGTTTGCCCTGAATGTGGAAAACTATTGACGGCAGCCAGTCTGAAGCCCCATTTGCTGAACCACCAGGGGCTTAAGCCGTATAAATGCGATGAATGCGGGAAAGCGTTTAGTTCGTCGTGTTATTTGAAGGATCACAAGAAGACTCACTCGAAGGATAAACGTTATGAATGTCCTATATGCCACAAGAAGTTCATACAGTGTAGCACGAAGAATATTCATTTGAGAACGCATACTGGTGACAAGCCTCACGGATGCAATATGTGCGACAAGAAATTTTATACGGGGAATTTATTGAAAGTGCATAGGCAGAAACAACATTGCACGTTTGATTAAATTTACACGTTTCGTTTATGTAGGTAGAATATATTCTGATTTATTCCATTGTATACATGCTCTCTTTTGAGACATTGTGGCAACATTTTTTATTTGCGTCAATATATTATAACTTCTATAAAATACATATGTAGAATCAATTAAGATTTAGATCGTTTGATTTCCTTTTTCCTTGTATTTAATAATTAGTAAATGAGACTAAGGGAACTAAAATATTGACGGCAATTAAAATGGGCAAGGCAACTAAAATATTAAATTCAATTAAAACGTTGAAGGCAACTGACATATTGAAGGCGACTAAAATACAGATCGATCTTTTAAAAAATCTAAAATAGTTTTCAAAGATTTTGGAAGTAAATCACTGAGACGTTTGTATTTCCATTTACAGATCCTACAATAATCTAGAGGACTATCAGTGTAACATTTGCTTCGATGTGTTGAACGATGAGACAGAATTGTTCGTTCACATGCACGAACATTCCCAGGAGCCTACAAAGTCGAAGAACAAAGTTGAAGAAACTTTAAAGGCTTCTTCAGAGAAAGATTCAGATAATTCAACAAAAGATAATGATCGTACCCCGAAAGAAAAGAAAGCAAGGAAGAGAACCAGGACCATACATACCAAGCTCAAATGCGAAACTTGTTCAGGAATTTTCTATAATCGAGTTCTGTTTGATACGCATGTCTGCGAAGGTAAACGACAACAACGATCCTTACTTACATTTAAATGTGACTTCTGCCCGGAAATTTATAATTATAAGGAAAAAACCAAATTTTTCGAACACAGAAAGACTCATGGAGGATTCAGCTGTCCACATTGTGACAAAAAGATCCTAAGGCGGGATTTGTTCGAGCGACACGTCCAATCGCACACTAAAAGTAATTATATCAAGTGCGAGACTTGCGGACAATCTTTTAACCACGAGACCAATTTCCGAAAGCACTTAGATCACAAACTTTGTAGGGGCGGCTTCGTGTGCGAAATTTGCAACAAAATGTTTTCCCAGAAGATTGGCTTGAACAAGCACATGGATTCTACTCACTTAGGGGTGAAGTTTGAGTGCGTGATATGCAATAAAGCTTACACTGTTGAGCAATCATATAAGACACACATGAAAATGGTCCATGATCCAAATTTTGTAAAAACCAAAAAGTGTCCTGTTTGTAAGAAGGACATTAGCAAAACTTCATTAAGGACCCACGTTGCTTTGCACAAGAAAGGTAAAAGTGTTTGTCCTGAGTGTGGCAAGAGATTATGGCCGGAGTCTTTAAAAACGCATCTGTTGACCCACCGGGGTCTTAAACCTTATCAGTGCGAGCATTGCGGGAAGGCCTTTGCTTCGAAACCTTACTTGAAGGATCACAGGAAGACTCATACGAATGATAAGCGTTATGAGTGCCATATATGCCATAAGAAGTTCACACAGGCCACCAGCAGGAATATACATGTTAGGACTCATACTGGCGATAAGCCTTATGGTTGTAGCTTGTGCGAGAAGAAGTTTTATACTGGGTATTTGCTTAACGTGCATAAGAAGAAACAACATAACATTCTGGATAATTAGAGTTGTTCACGAAAAACGCTTTCATTATAATTTAATCTAGAATTTTTTATAGAAGGATGTGATCAGAAGTATTTGCATTTAACTATAAAGATTTAATTTTAGAGGCAACTACTTATAAGTTTAGTTTAATAAGTGACTTTTTGTCGTAAACAATACTATTGCAATTTACGTTCTAATAATAATAAAATAATGTAAGTAATGATACTAATAATAATTTATTAGCATCCCGTGTGCAAGCACAACCCTCTTTATCTGTGTACTATTCCAAATCCCAAATGTTATTCTAAGGGGTAGTTACCATGACGTTTAAGTCACAGACGTTACACCAAGGACTAGGGATAAAAATTGGAATTGCTCTTTATTGCGTATTCATATATGATACTTTTACTGATAGCTGAAGATAATTTCTTTATCCTTAGAAGCTGAAGACGTTTTTTGCTCAGACCTCTGTCTTTCCATTTCCAGATACAAACAAGTGAATTTGGAACCAACTATAATCATTCTGTACAAATGCGGCATCTGCAGTGAAACGTTCGAAAACGAGCAATTGCACTCTGAGCACGTAAAACAACATTCTCTTCAGAAATGCTCCAGTAAAAAGCAGAAGGCTGGGAATTTGAAAAGCAAACTCAAAGAGAAGAAAGGTAAAAAGTCTGGCAAGAAGGCAGAAAATACGAAAAGGACAAGGAAGTCCAGAAATGGTGGCCCGTCTAAATCCATGGAATCCAAATCGTTAGAATCTAAACCTTCAGATTCTAAATCATCGGAATCTATATCATCAGATTCTAAAGCATCAGATTCTAAAGCATCAGATTCTAAAGCATCAGATTCTAAAGCATCAGATTTTAAAGCATCAGAATCTAAATCATCACAATCTCAAGCATCAAAAGTGAAATCATCAAAAGTAAAATCTTCAAAAGTGAAATCATCAAATTTTAAATCATCAGAATCCGAATCCTCTGAATCCGAATCCTCAGAACCCGACTCTTTGGAACTCGGATCCTCAGAATCCGATTCGTGGGATCTCGAACCAAAGAAGAACACCGAAAGAAAGAAAAAGGCAAAAAAAGCCCAAAAATCCAGAAAAACCGATATATCCAAGCCAGTAATACGAACGGGAAAACGGGGAAGGCCCAGAAAAGCCCCAGACCCCACCCAACCAGAAGTTTGGACTTGTCACTTCTGCCCGGCGAAATTCAACAATGAGAAGAAGTACTACACCCATCGCAAAACCCATGGCCCTTACAGTTGTCCTCATTGCGACAAAAAACTGGCCATCTTCAGTGCCTACACAAGACACGTGGCCGCCCACACGAAATCAAATTACTTAGCCTGCGAGAGATGCGGGAAGCTCTTTCCTTTCGACAAGAACTTAGAAAAGCATCAGCTTATATGCCTCAAAGGCGGCCATGCTTGCGAACATTGCGAGAAGGTGTTCTCCACAAGAGCTGCCAAGCAAGAACACACGGAATCCGTCCACTTGGGCGTCTTGCACTCTTGCAAATTCTGCGACCAACAATTCAAAATAAAGCAGTCGCTCGTCTTCCACATGAAGACCCATGAGCCGGGATACAATGGCCCTGAACCTTGCCCAATTTGCGATAAGCCAGTCAACGCAAATTACAGACAAAAGCACATGCAAAGACATAAGATGGAGAGGCGAGTCTGTCCTGAATGTGGGAAGAGTTTCGCGAAGTTAGAGAGTCTAAAAACTCATCTGAATGGTCACAGAGGTATTCGTCCTTTTCAGTGCGATCTTTGCGAGGCTTCGTTTACTGCGAAGAAAACGTTGGTTGACCACAGGAAGATCCACACTGGGGAGCGGAATTACGAATGCGAGTTTTGTTACAAGCGGTTTATTCAAAGAACTAGTTGGAAAATTCATTTGAGAACGCATATGAAGGATAGGGGTTTCTTCCAGTAATGTTGCCCGTTGAAGATATATAGATATAACATTATAATTTAAAGACTATGATAAGGTATGAAAGAGACGGAGATTAAAAATGCTTTTTAACAAGTCAACAAAGCACATGTGAGTGTTTGGTCTAGATGGCCAAACATTTTTGAGAGATTAATACCTATAAATATTTTTAGTTTGAAATTGGTCCTCTGATCGTTGTTATATAGCTATTGTATATAAATTAATTAACACTTTTGGCCAGTTTGATCACACCCGTATGTGCATCATGAAAAGGTTTTGGCTAACAATAAGAATACTATTCTTGATAATCACGAAAAGAAAAAAGCGTACTAACTGTTAAAAATGTACATATTTCTTTATTGTGACATTTGTCGATGAAACATTTGGTGTTCGAATGGGATATCGAACACTTTGAACTGTACGTTGTTTTATGTCCTCGAGGAACCTGTTTACAACATAGTTATTATTAGCATTATACAATACCAGTAGTGGGGGATACATTATATGTATGTGTAGTCGTTGCCTTTCCAGTTTTCTTGAATTTTGACATAAGCAACTTAACATATTTCAAATTTTATGTAAAAGTATTTACATTTTAGGTATACCTACTATAATTTATTTAAAAAGTAATAAATGGTTTATTCAAAATGCGCTATACATTATTTCACCCCAGGACATTATCTTTTTCACAGAAACTGTGCACAAACTTCACCAAAAACATTTTAAATAAACGATTGAAAAACACTAACTTGAGTTTAATAATTGCACAAAATGAGGTTTATGAAAGAAATACTACATCAAGATGAAGAAGCCTAAATGAAAAATAAAATTTACCTGTATATCATTAAAAAAAGAAACAATAAACGACATCCTATGCGATTATTCCAATAAAAACTTTGGAGGACAATCAATGAAATGCCCCATATATTATGATACGTACCTGTACAGAAATGTATCTACACAAAAATATTGAATTGAATACAATTAAAATGAATAGAATCGAATCAAGACGAATTGAATCGAGACGAATCGAATCGAAGTGAATCGAATCCAATTGAATCGAATCCAATTGAATCGAATCCAATTGAATCGAATCCAATTGAATGGAATCCAATTGAATCGAATTAACTTGAATCGATTTAAATCAAATCGAAACCATTATACCAAAAATTCCGAAATACTCTAAAAACAAACTTACAAATAATAACATGTTGCTGAGATTTCTCTATTTCCATTTCCAGATATGAGTTTTTGAAACTGGAACCTCCTTTAGAGATAAAATGCGAATTCTTAACTGAATACGAGGAACTGGGCCAAGAGCCCGAACTCATGGATCCGCTTAAAAGGAGCAAAGAGGACATTCCGAGGAAAGCTCGCAAAAAAGGATCAAAGAAAAAACATCAACCTTCAGTCAAGAATCTGAGTCTTATTCCACCTCTTTTGTGGACTTGTAAAATTTGTAACGAAGCATTCCCAACGAAGACGATCCTTACAGCTCATTGGAAAGCTCACGGCGGGTACAGTTGTCCTCATTGCGACAAAAAGATTAACAATAGTTCTGCATTGAAGAAGCACGTGGACGCCCACAAGAAAGATACTTATCTAGAATGCGATTTGTGCAAAAAGAAGTATCCTAATGAAGAGGAACTGAAAGAGCACCAACTCACTTGTATAGGAGGGTTTGTGTGCGAACATTGCAATAAGAAATTTGTGCAAAAGGGAACTTTGAGGGCGCACATAGACTCGAAGCATTTAGGGGTAAAGTACCATTGCACGATCTGCGACAAGTACTTAACCCATATTGATTCGTTTAAAGCTCACAAGAAGAGCCATGACCCAGACTACGAAAAGTTCTACTGGTGCGACATCTGCGAGAAGAAGTTGAGGGTCACCTCGAGGAAAACTCATTCAAAACTGCACAAAAGCGACTCGAGGCTCATTTGCCAGGAATGTGGCAAAAGCTTGGCCACAAAGGAAAGCTTGAAGTTGCATTTAGGGAAGCATAGGGGGGAGAAACCATTCCAGTGCGAAGTGTGCGGGAAAGGGTTCACCGCGAAGAAATACTTGGAAGGGCACAAGGTCACGCACACGAAGGAGAAAAGCTTCGCTTGCAACGTGTGCAGCAAGAAGTTCACGCAGAGGACACCTCTGGTCATTCACATGCGCCACCATACGGGCGAGAGGCCGTACGGGTGCGACATTTGCAGCAAAAAGTTTGTCACCAAGACATTGTTGGTTTATCACAAAAAGAAACACCATTGCCCTTCCGATAGCGAGTAATTCCCGCCCTTACTTCGCGGTTATTTTGTTGTTTACTTGCTTGTACCACTTAATATGGAAGTTTTTATTTAATGACTAAATATGTAATTAACTGTTAAATATTTTCTACAAGAATATATTAAAAATAGCTTTGTTTATATTGCTGAGATTTCTTTGTTTCTATTCCAGATGTGAAGTTTTTAAATTGGAATAAAAATAAACTAAAAAAAAGTATGAAAGCTCAAGTAGTATGAAAACTTCGAAACCTTTGAACACTTCCATATCATTAAAAACTTCGAACAGCCTTAAGGAAATAGTTATCTTTGACAAAAGAAAAAAAACATTTGGACATGCACTTAAAAGCCAATTATTTGCATTGCAATTTCTGCCAGAAGAAACTCCCCAGTGAAATTCAATTTAAAGAACATGAAGCTTCTTCATTTGTGCATGAATGAGTTCATTGTGAATATTGCAACAAAAGATTCGTTCGAAAAGGGACCATGATAGCTCACGTTGAGCAAGTCTCCGAAGAAGAACTATTCGAAGTTGCACAAGAGCGGCTCAAGAGCGATTTGTTAGGAAGGTGGGAAAAGTCTTTCTGGCATGGAGAGTTTGAAGCTGCATTTATCGAAACATAAATGGGCTAAACAGTTTATTTGCACAAATAGCGAAACTTTGAGTGTAACATTTGCAAGAAGAAATTCACACAAAGGACTCCTTTGGTTAATCATATGTGTCAAAATACAGGGGAATGGCCTTATGAATGTGGTATTAGTAACGGAAGGTTCATTACTAAGACTGTACTTTCTATCACTTTAAAAATGATCATTACCACTGTCAAAGCAATGTCCTAATTAAGGTGACGGTGATAATGTTCTAACCTTATAAGAATTAAATTTATATTAAGATTAAAGTAGTTTATTGGAATTTGATGCGTTATTTTGTAGAGATTTCTAGTCGAATTATTTACACGTCATTACCAATTATAAATAATGAATTATACCAATTGTGAATTGTACCAATTGTGAATTATGAATGTTACCAATACCTTCACTCCTATTTTCTTTAAAAAGCGTAGTCTATGAAGACCCCTTGCTCAGAATCATATATTTCCATTTCCAGATTCACGTTTATCAAGGCGGAACCTATTGATTCACCAGAATTTGAAGACGATCAAAACTGTTGCCTTCAATTTAATGAAATTGATTCAGTTACTGTGATTAGACAGCCATCAAAGAAAGATAAAACTGTTATCCCTTCGATAGTTGCTCCGCCGGAATTTCCAGGAAAGCCAAAACAAAGCAAAAACAACTTCAGACAGTACAGAAAGTATAACTGCGGAAGTTGTCCTAAGAGTTTCGCCAATAAGAATGAATACGAGTGCCATCTGACGCTTCACGGGATTTACAAGGAATGCGGCAAGGACCACAAAAAGAATAAGGAGAACGGATCGGGCGCTTTGAAGCAGAAGCAGAAGAAGAAGCGCGTGATTACCTGTACTACTTGTCCCTTAACTTTCGAGGAATTGGACCAGTACAATTCCCACAAACTGGAAGCCCACAATTGGTACTACTGCACGATTTGCAGCAAGACCGTGGCGCCACGTCTTAAAGTAACTCATATAAGAAACCATAAGGTCGGGAGGTTTCTTTGTCAGGTTTGTGGACTCGCTGTGAACAACGCAGAGGCGTGGAAACTGCATTTGCGCAGACATAAGGGGTTAAAAATATACCAATGTGACGTTTGCCATGAGGCTTTCCAGTCAAAGAAGTATTTTGATGAACACCAAGAGAGCCATCACAATAAAAGGATTCTTAGCTGTGGTGTTTGTAGCAGGAAGTTCACTAGTAGAGGTTGCTTGACGAAGCATATGCGGGGAGAACATAATCATCAACAAGTTTCAAACTAATTTTGTTTGTTAGATCTGAAGGTTTTGCTTGTCCCTCGGAATTGTTTGTTGAATTTAAGCTCTTAAATAAGCGATTCTAGGTATTTTGTAGGTTGAATGGTTCCTAAGCGTCGATTTGAAACTAGAGAGAGAGAGAAAGGAAATATCAGTTAACGTCAGAATAATTTTTGTTTATTATGGGTCAAAATAATATTGGTCAATGAGTGATATATATATTTTTTGGTTTTATTTTTCATGAAGTGTATGATATTTTTTTTGCAAGTAACTCGTTTGGAACTGTCTGTTATACCGTAAAAAAATTTAATGGGTTATAGGAAAGTAGTTATATAACTATTTTTCCATAATTGTAAGTAATCTCGTCTAGTTTTCAAATAGACCCTTAAAGATGTTCGTTAGTGAATGATTTGTATCAAAATATTTTTTTGTATTAAATATAAAAAAATGGCGAATAAAATGAAAATTTAACAAGAGCAGTTCATTATTAAAATACTATACCAATAGGATTATTTTACAAAATCTATTATAAATAATCATGTTTAAGTCGAAGGAAAACAGAAATTTTCTTCTACTACAACTAAATCTACACCAATCTTTATCAATCAAGAGGTACCATCATTGTGCCATCATTTTACAACCCCTCAACTCATAATTTTTGTTTCCAATTGACTCATAGTCCAGAAAACTGACAACTCATGAAGACACCGTTGTTCAGACTTCTGTGTTTCCGTTGCAGATCCGAAGTCGTGCAGTTGGAATCAACTCTAGACATAGTAGGCGAGTACGAATGCGACATCTGCCACGCATCGTTTCTAGACATTCAAGAATACGAAATCCACATGAACAAGAATACGCAAGAGCCGCCGATCTGTTGCGAATGCGACGTTGAATGTGTCGATAGAGTTGATTTAACGAGACATTTCGAAGTGCACCGACTTCTGGATTCTTTGGATCTTGACGAAGAGGACTATTCGGTTAACTTGGAATACGAAGCAAATGCAGCAGAGGAAGGAGAAGGAAATGTTACTGGCATAATCCTGCCGAAGAATCAGGCCGTGGTTGTGCAACAAACTTCTTTGGAAACTCTTCAGGGAGATGGATCTTCTTTGAAGGAAACAACGCCCATTTTGACTACAGCCCCCATAACTTATTTAGTGATGGATGGCAAATTGGTGCCAGGAATTATAGCTTCGACGAAGGTCCCTAATCTCGTCGCTGGTCATCAACAAGTTCCTGTTTCTGAAGACATGGCGATTTCTCAAAGAGTTCCTATTTCTCAGCAACTACTGAATGCTCAGCAGTTGGCAAAATCCGAAGGACTCCCAATGTGTCAAAAGCTTTCAATTTTGCAAGAAAATCCAATTTTGCAAGAAAATACAATTTTGCAAGAGAATCCAATTTCTCAAGAAGTTCTAAATTCTCAAGAAGTTCCAATTTCTCAAGAAGTTCTCATTTCTCAAGAGGTTCTAATTTCTCAAAAAGTTGCCATTTCTCAAGAAGTTCCAATTTCTCAAGAAGTTCCAATTTCTCAAGAAGTTCCAATTTCTCAAAAAGTTGCTATTTCTCAAGAAGTTCCAATTTCTCAAGAAGTTCCAATTTCTGAAAAAGTTGCAATTTCTCAAGAGGTTCTAATTTCTCAAGAATTTCCTATTTCTCAAGAACTTTTATTTTCTGAAGAACTTCCAATTTCTCAGGAACTCCCGATTTCCCAACAACTCCCGATTTCCCAACAACTTGCAATTTTGCAGCAACTTCCAACTACTCAACCATTACACCAAGTAGAAACTCAACAACTGAAAAACTGCTCAGAAATTGAGTTTCTTGGGGAAAACGGGATTCCTCAGCAAATGGAAGAAATTCAATTCCTTCAGGATTTACCACTATTTCATATAGTTTCAGCAAGTCAATCAATCATTCCTTCAAGTAACTCGATGAATCTATTAAGTAAATCAATAAATCCAATCAGTAAATCAAATGAACTATCAAGTAAATCGAAGAAATCAACGAGTAAACCAATAAATCAATCAAGCAAATCACCATCAAATAAATCAATGAAGCCATCTAGTAACTTAATAAAAGCAAGAAATAAACCAATGAATCCATCAAGTATACCAATGAATCCATCAAGTAAACCAAAGGATTCATCAAGTAAACCAAAGGATCCATCAAGTAAACCAAAGGATCCATCAAGTAAACCAAAGGATCCATCAAGTAAACCAAAGGATCCATCAAGTAAACCAAAGGATCCATCAAGTAAACCAATGAATCAACCTACCAAAAGGCAGCAAGACTGGATTTGCGAGTTCTGCCAATGTTCCTTCGAAACCAAACCAAACCTGGTAAACCACCAATGGCAACTTCACGGACCATTCAACTGTCCCCATTGCAACAAGCAAATCAACAACGAGCCAGCATTCAAGAAGCACATGGACGACCACAAAATGGCCTCTTACGCAGTCTGTGACTTGTGCAGCAAGTCCTTTCGCCATGAGGCTAACTTAGAAAGGCACAAAATTACTTGTCGTGGCTTCACTTGCAAAGAATGCGGGAAGATCTTCACCACGAGGCAGTACCTCAACAAGCACATAAATGCCGAACACATTGGGTTGCGGTATTCCTGCAAATGGTGCGATAAGATTTTCAAGCATAAGCAGTACTACAAGAGTCACATCAAGACGCATTCTCCAGGATACGTCTGCGATTTGTTCACATGTCCAATGTGCAACAAGCGAGTGAACTCTAAGTTTAAGAATCAACACATGAAGACGCACGATGAGCAGAGGAAAACATACGTTTGTCAGGAATGTGGCAAAGTTTTGACTAGCAAAGTGGGCTTGAATTGCCATCTGGAGATCCATCGAGGAACCAAATCGTTCCAGTGCGACATCTGTGGGAAAGCATTCAGACAGAACAAAAACTTGGTCGTGCACAGGATGACGCATACGAACGAACGAAAGTACCAGTGTGATATATGCTCGAAGAAATTTACTCAGAGGACCTCTTTGGTTGTGCATTTGAGGAAACATTCGGGGGACAGGCCTTATGAATGCGACGTTTGCAGTAAATCGTTCGTTACCAACACGTTGCTTGTTTACCACAAGAGGAGAGTTCATCAGACTGTTGTGAATAAATGAAAAAGTGCCTTAAAATGAATTGACTGACATTTAAAAGATTCGAACTTAATTTAAATGATGTAAACTAAATTCAAAGGATTTGAAATTTAAATAATTTGAACAAAAATTTTAGGAATTTTAACAAAAATTTAAAGAATTTGAAACAAAATTTAAAGAATTTGAAACTAAATTTAAAGAATTTGAAACTAAATTTAAAGAATTTGAAACAAAATTTAAAGAATTTGAAACAAAATTTAAAGAATTTGAAACAAAATTTAAAGAATTTCAAACAAAATTTAAAGAATTTGAAACAAAATTTAAATAATTTGAACCAATTTCAATGAATTTGAGTTACTCAGTTTGAGTTCTACATAGTATTGTAATAAGTTTACCACCATTTTTCAGATTTTATCTATGATTTGTTTCTAAACGGCAGTTAGCGCAATAAACGAAACCCCACGTTACTTAATCAAAACGAATTATTTCGAAGATAAACCTTGCTCAGACTTCTATCTTTCCATTTCCAGATCCAAATTTGAGAAGCCGGATCCTCCCGAACAAACGTTGGGCGGCCTTCTATACATTTGCGATATCTGCAGCAAAACCTTTGCAGATGAACAAGAATATGCTGCGCACATGAGTAAAAACTCTGCTGACCAGTTGTTCAAAATCTGTTGCGTATGCAAGGGCCCCTTTAACACCAGGGCCAACTTGATAAGGCATTTTGAGGTGCACGAGAAACGGAAGCTCGCTAGGTTAAACCGGACTTCGAGAAAAGGCGAAACTTCGAGAAAAGGCAAAACTTCGAGAAAAGGCAAAACTTCGAGAAAAGGCAAAACTTCGAATCAATCAAAGAGAGGTGCCGAGGATCATAGTGAAATTGAAAGTAAAAACGATACTAGCAGTAAAATCCACGTAGTAAATGATAATGGTGCTGAATTATTAGCATCTACTAAGGAAGAACCTGTGGATTATCTGATGACTTCTGATGGAACTTTGATACCGTATATCTTTGTGGGGAACAGTGGAGTTTGTTTGCAGAAAACTGAGTCGGAGTTGGAGAAAGCCGATAGTTTTGTTGCTTCAATGGATACGGCTAATTCTTTAAAAAGTTCTGAAGATTTAAAATTTTCTGAGCTTTTGAGTTCTAATCAACTTTTAAGTTCTAAGGTTTTGAAGTCGGATGCTCTTTTGAATTCAACTGGAGAGTTTGACTCGATTGAAGATTTTAATTCGAGTCAAATGTTTAGTTCAACTCAAGCATTTAATTCAACGCAAGTATTTAATTCAACTCAAGTATTTAATTCAACTCAAGTATTTAATTCTGCTCAGAAACTAAATTCAAATCAGTCTCCAAATTTAGCTCAATCGTCAAGTTCTATTGAATTTCTGAGTTCTAGTGAACTTTTAAATGAAAATGAGCTGTTAAATTCAAAGGAACTTTTAAATTCAAATGAACTGTTGAACTCAAACGAACTTTTAAATTCAAATGAAATTTTACCTTCAACAGAGCTTTTAAATTCTAATGACTTAAATGCTACGGAACTATTGAATTCATCTGACATTTTAGACTCTACTTTAAATTCCACAGACTTTCTGAATTCTACTGATGTAAATTCTGTCGATTCAAGTTCTGTTCATGTACAGTTTATCGATGTTAATTCCGCTGATGTTAATTCTATTAATGTAAATTCCATAAAACCAGTTACCCCGTTAATCTCTGAAAAATCTACCAAATGCTGGCCATGTGAATTGTGTCCTAAAACGTTATTCAGGAAATCAAGGTATTTAACACACCGAAGAAGCCATATATATAAAACTTGTCCTTATTGCCACGAAAAGTTATTGTTAAGTCGCTTCAACAGACACTTGACTGCCCATACTGAATTCCTAAGGTCTTCAGGACTTCTAAAAGCTGACGATCTTCTAACTTCGACTGAAGGTTTAGATTCTGCTGATGTAGATCCTGCTGAAGCTTCTATAATTCCCTTTGAAGATCCGTCCCCAGATGAGTTAAATTCTACCCAAGATTTAAATCAGTCTCAAGTTTTAAGTTCTACTAAAGATTTAAGTTCTAATAAAGTTTCAAGTTCTACTAAAGTTTTTAGTTCGAAAGATGCCTCAAGTACAAAAAACATCTTCAGTGCTACAGACTTGTTAATTTCAACATATCCTCCAACTTCTACGCAAGTTTTAAACTCTAACTTACAAATTATTTCATTACAAACAATAAAATCCCCAATAATATTAAAATCTACAACAGTATTAAATCCTAATTTAATTTCAAACCCGAACTTAGTTTCAAAACCAAACTTAGTTTCAAAACCAAACTTAGTTTCAAAACCAAACTTAGTTTCAAAACCAAACTTAGTTTCAAAACCAAACTTAGTTTCAAAACCAAACTTAGTTTTAAAACCAAACTTAGTTTTAAAACCAAACTTAGTTTTAAAACCAAATTTAGTTTTAAAACCAATCTTAGTTTCAAAACCAAACTTAGATTCAAAACCAAACTTAGTTTCAAAACCAAACTTAGTTTTAAAACCAACCTTAGTTTTAAAACCAAACTTAGTTTCAAAACCAAACTTAGTTTCAAACCCAAACTTAGTTTCAACACCAAACTTAGTTTTAAAACCAAACTTAGTTTTAAAACCAAACTTACTTTCAAAACCAAACTTACTTCCAAACCCAGAATTTGTTTCAAACCCAAACCTGTCAAATGCCAACCCCCAATCTTCAAACTCTAAAAAAGGCTTCGCTTGTGAGATTTGCTCAAAGACTTTCTCCGAAAATGCACGATATCTAGTGCACAGAAACACTCACATCTTAAAACCCTGTCCTCATTGCGACAAATTGATATTCAAAAGCCGGTTTGAACGCCACTTAGCGGTTCACACGAAATCAAATTACTTGAAATGCGAACTCTGCGAGAAATCTTTCTTCAAGAAGAAAGTGTTTGAGAAACATAAAAAACTTTGTAGTAATGGTGGATACGCTTGTCAGACTTGCAACAAGCAATTTAAAACTTCGAGCAGTTGCACTGCCCATGTCCAAACGATTCATAAGCGAGAAACACACCGTTGCGACCATTGCGGCAAATCGTTTGCCTCTCGCCAGTACCTGAAAAACCATCTTAAGACTCATCAACCGGGGTACGTAAAAGAATTCTCGTGTCCCGTTTGCAAGAAAGTTATAAGCTCGAATTTTAAAAGAGTGCATATGAGAAGACATGAACTGGGAAAACGTTCGGTCGTTTGCCACGTATGTGGCAAACAGTTATGCAGTTTGCAAAGCTTAAATGCGCACATGTTAATGCACGAGGGTGTGAAACCATTTGAATGCAACGAATGTGGAAAATCGTTCAGGTTGAAGAAGAACTTGAGCATCCACATCAACGGTGTGCACAAGAAAGAAAGGTTACACAGTTGTGAAGTCTGTGGGAAGAAATTCAGTCAGGGGACTTCCTTAAAGCTGCATATTCGCCAACATGCCAACGAAAGACCTTTTAGTTGCAATGTTTGCTCTAAGAAGTTTGTTGCGAACGGTAGCTTGACCGTTCATATGAGGAATGTCCATCAAATAATACACAATTAGTTTCGATCCAGATTTTTGTGATATTTTCTTTATTGTTAAAAACAACGTTAAAGTTTAGAAGAATATTGACATCACGGATTTTAACAAAGGCAAACTTTTTCCGTTTCGTGATTGAAGTATTTTATTTTTAAATATAGATTATTTTACTGCCATCTTTAATTTGTATTAATTCCGACGTTTTCTCGATCTCTAGCTTGTAAATAAAAAATACTAATCTCACCATATTAATAATAATTAACAAGTTTGTAAGTAACTACTAACTGTTGACATCAGAAGTGAGATAATTTATAATATGCTTCAAACATTTAGGTAACAAACACACAAACATTATAAACTTTTTTATTTATGTAAATGACAGCAAAAATGAAGAAATCATAATAAATAATAAAGTATAATAAATAAAAAAGTATAATAAATAAAAAAGTATAATAAATAATAAAGCATAATAAATGACTAAGGAAAGCAAAGAGTTCGTCATTCCGGCCACCCTTCTTACTGCTTTACTCACCTAAAGTTTTTAGTATACCTAATGCTCAGAATTCTGTATTTCCATTTCCAGATTCGTACTTGCGAAGATGGGACCCCTCGCTAGCACAAACGGCTCCTTCCAATACACGTGCGATATCTGCAACGAATCGTTCTCGGATGAACAAGAGTATTCCACACACATGAACAAAAACTCTGACTCTCGGCAGCTAAAGTGTTGTTGCGTTTGCAACTCGACGTTTTACTCGAGGGTCAATCTGATTAGGCACTTTCAAAGCCACAAGCTAGGTTACAATACCGAAAGTGCCACGAACTCTGAAGACAAAAATGCGAAGAGATATAAAAGGAAAACTAAGGGTGTTAATAAAGCGAAATTTCAACATAAAGCGAAGATTCAAGATAAAACAAGGGTTCAGGACCATGCTAACGTACAACCACCTGTACCGCAGGCTCGGCCTAATGTTAAAATTAAAGCTATAAACGTTCATAGCAGTAATTTAGCTACGTTAATGCCTGATATCAAAATTATTACAACTACAACTTCTGCGATTAATTATTTTTTAACATCTGATCGGATATTGTTGCCTTACGTTCGCATAAAACCTGCACTAACCCCTAAGAGTGATCTCATACAAAAATCTAATAGTAATCTTCCACAAATCCCAAATAGTAATCCTCTATCCACTCCTAATACTAATTCTCTGAACAAAACGAAAAAAACCTCCCAATTCCGAAAAGTGGTGTTTTGCAAAAAGAAAGTCAAATGCGAAACTTGCAAGAAATTTCTTCGAGAGGAGAATTTCTCCAAACACCAGAGAAGTTGCTTCGCCTCTAAGCACGTCTGCGAGCATTGCAAGAGAACCTTTAAATACAAAAGTAACTTAGATCAACACGTGAGGAAGAACCATTTGGGCCTGATGCACACTTGCGAGACCTGCAAGAAGTCTTTCGCTTCCATTCAGTATTACAAGCGCCACCTGGACACCCACAACCCGGATTACGTCAAAGGGTTCATGTGCCCCATCTGCAACAAGCACATTAACTCGCATTTCCAAAAGAAGCACATGAGGCGCCACGAGCTGGGGAAACAATCGTATATCTGCCACGTTTGCGGAATTGAGACGACCACCAGCGTGAGCCTGGCTTCGCATATGTTAATTCATGAGAACCGCAAGCCGTTCGAGTGCGACGTTTGTGGTAAAGCTTTCAGAAGGAAGCAGAATCTGGTTATTCACGCGAACGCGGTGCACAAGAAAGAGAGAAAGCATGGTTGCGATGTTTGCGGGAAGAGATTTAGCCAGAAGGCTACGTTGAGGATGCATTCCCGACAGCACACAGGCGAGAGGCCTTATGGGTGCACCATTTGCTTGAAGAAATTCTTCCATCAGAACAGTTTAGATCTACATATGAAGAAGTCTCATCAGCAAATCCAAGATGCACCCAAAAAATCCAAGATTGTTCAAAATGTCAAAGATTGATCTAAAAAATCCAAGATTGATCTAAAAAATCCAAGATTGATCTAAAAATCCAAAATTGATCCAAGAAATGTATGATTCGTTGCCGTATACAAGTTATAACTTTGTTATCTTCTAAAAAACTTTCTCATAAGCCCTAGAAATGATTTTTTTCTAAATTTACATTAAATTGGTGATTAAATTGAAGTATTGCTCAGACTTGTGTATTTCCATTTCCAGATTTCCAAAATTTATCGACCCTCCGCCGTGCCGGATAGAGAACCCTGTTGAAGTCCAGCACGGAGGTATCGTTAAAAAGGGAATTTCCAAAATTAAACACAATAAAGTATCCAAAGTCTTTGTACGAACAACTTTCCCAGCGATTTTTGTGACAACTTTAAACAAAAAGAATCCTGAAATGATCTCGCAGAATGAGGAAAAACAATCGATCGTAGAAGAACCTTCTTGTGTAGAAGAACCTTCTTGTGTAGAAGAACCTTCTTGTGTAGAAGAACCTTCTTCTGTAGAAGAACCTTCTTGTGTAGAAGAATCTTCTTGTGTAGAAGAACTTTTTTCGATAGAAGAACCTCTTTCTCTAGAAGCACATGTTTCTGTAGAAAAACCTTCTTCTGTAGAACAACCTTCTTCTGTAGAAGAACCTTCTTCTGTAGAACAACCATTTTCTGTAGAAGAACCTTCTTTTGTAGAAGATCCTTCAATTTCCAACGATCCAATTCAAGAAATTAGCGAAACATGGCTGTGCGAACTTTGTACGGAAATATTCCCATCCCAAGCTTCCTACCTAATCCACAAGAAACACCACGGTCCTTGCAAATGTCCCCATTGTGGCAGAGTTTTGGAAAACGAACGTTCGTACCGTCGACATCTGGTAGCGCACAGTGAAATCAATTACCTCAAGTGTGAGAAATGCGAGAGGTTGTTTCACAAAGAAGTGTATTTCAAAAGACACCAATGCTTCACCGCAAGTTACAAATGCGAATTTTGCAACACCATTTTCCAGACAAAACAAGCTTTCAAAACCCACTTAGAATCGAATCATTCAGCCGAAACCTATCCCTGCGAGATATGCAAAAAGTCCTTCTCCAGCAAGCAGTACCTTAAAGTCCACCTCAAAACCCACAACCCGGAATTGGTAAAACAAGAATTCACTTGTCCAATCTGCAACAAAAATATAAGTCTCTTGTTTAAACATGCTCACTTTCAAAGTCACGAACGCGAGAAGAAACTGTACGTTTGCCACGAATGTGGCAAATCCATGACCTCTATGTACAATTTGCAGAATCATTTACTTATGCACAAAGGAATCAAACCGTTAATATGTAACGAATGTGGAAAATCGTATAGAACTAGGAGCGCATTGAATGTTCACAGGAGATGCGTTCACAACAAAGAGAAACGGTATTCTTGCAAATTGTGCGATAAAAAGTTTTCTCAAGGTAGCGCTCTGAACATTCATATGAGGAAACATTCCGGAGAAATGCCTTATCAATGTGTTATTTGCTCGAAAAAATTTATTTCTAACTCTTTGGCTCTCTATCATAAGAAGAAAGCTCATGGTTGTGTCGAGACTTCTAGCAGTAGTTAAGTTCATTTTAATTAATTTGACATTGATTAATTTTCTTAATTTCATATTAATTAATTTACTACTTGATTTAACATTAATTTCTTTAAAGGTATCCTGAATGTAGTTGTTTCTGTTCCTTTAGTTTTTAGGTTTGTTAGGTTACAATCGAAAGGAAATTTGTTAAAGTTAAAGTTTTAAAAGTTAAAATTTTAAAACTTAAGATTTTAAAAGTTAAAATTTTAAAACTTAAGATTTTAAAAGTTAAAATTTTAAAACTTAAGATTTTAAAAGTTAAAATTTTAAAACTTAGGATTTTAAAAGTTGAAATTTTAAAACTTAAGATTTTAAAAGTTAAAATTTTAAAACTTAAAATTTTAAAACTTAAAATTTTAAAACTTAAAATTTTAAAACTTAAAATTTTAAAACTTAAAATTTTAAAACTTAAGATTTTAAAAGTTAAAGTTGTAAAAACAGATTTCCAATATTAGAAACAAAACTTTGCTTTAAATGTATTTGCTAATAAACAGTTTTCTACTTAATTTGCCTTTGTATTTTTCTCAATATAATATGTATAATACACTTCCTAGTAATAGCACTTTTAGTAGTAATTTCAGTTACACCACAAAACCATACGTAAAATAAGTGTCATTAAAGCTCCACAATTAACATTTTTTTACTGAAAAGTATGTTAGTTGTTTGTATTAAATAAATTATGTTCTCCACAAAATGTTCTCTTATTTAGTTACCTAAGTTACCATCACGGCTTGGCTCCCAGCCTCATCCAAAACCTAATCCTTTACATTTTTCAGAAATGTGTCCAAACAAATTATAAAGCTAACAACATAAGAATATCTACATTTACAACGGGGTTTGTATTTGCAGATTCGGCTTGGAAAGTGGATCAGGAGCCTCATACGCTTGTGAAGTTTGCTCTGAGACTTTCACCTCGAATCAGGACATTTTGCTGCACATTGATCGCTTCGAGCGAAAGTGCGTTTGTTGCAAATGCGAAATTGAGTTCCTCGATGAGAGCGAATTGTACAGCCATTACAATGTGCACAAAACGATCCTCATCAAGGAAGCTGTCTTGGGGTCTTTTAAGGAAGAATTACTCAGTTTCGAGGATTGTGACGCTGACACTGTGGAGATTACCATTGATGAAGCCCAGGAAATGCTGGACGTTTTTAAAGCTGGAAATGACGAAGGAAATTTTTATTCGGGAGAATCGTTTGAAACGGAGGAAAGTTTGGATGTTAAGTCAGAGCTTGATGCGGGGACATCTGGTAATTTGAAAAATATTGTCGGTACACATAAGATGATCAATAAAAAAGCGATGGTTAATACAAAAGTTAGTACAAAAGATATGAGAAAAATGAACAATTCAAGACGAACAATTAGTACAAAAAAGACGAGTACCAAGAAGTGGACAACTAGTACCATAACTAATATAAATAGTACATCCAATATCAATAGTAAGACCAATAGAAACAATATGATCAACGCTAAAAGAATAATGACCGATGTAAAAAAATTTAGTAATCCCAAAATATTCGAAGTAGAAAGCATATTACCTTCTAGTACAAAAACCATTATTGGTCCAAACGAATTGGGAAATCCAGAAGATGCATTTAGTAGCACTGATGAACTACTATACATTCTGGATGATTCCCAATGCTTTAATGAAGTTGTCATTGAGGAAGAAGAATCAGCAGTGAAGCGAACTTCGAAAGTTCATACTTCGGAAGTGCATTCTTGGAAAGATCATTCTTCGAAATATCATTTTACGAAAGATTATTCTACGAAAGACTATTCTTCGAAAGATTATTCTACAAAAGATTATTCTGCGAAAGATTATTCTACGAAAGATTATTTTACGAAAGATTATTCTACAAAAGATTATTTTACGAAAGATTATTCTACGAAAGATTATTCTACGAAAGATTATTCTACGAAAGATTATTCTACGAAAGATTATTCTACGAAGGATTATTCTACGAAACAGCAATCCTCGAAAGTTCCTTCTTCGAATAACAACGAACTAAATTTAAAATTAGCAAAACTTGGCGCAGCAAACAAGAAAAGGCAGCCAATGACCTCAATCATTTCCTCACTACCAAAACCAAACAAACCAAATTCGAGAAGGCTTCAAGTGCCTCACTTCACAGCCACCGATTACGTAATCCTAGGTCCAAACGAAGAAATCGACATCCAGCACTACAAGTGCCAGAGATGCGAACAGCTCTTCATCAACAAGTTCGTCTTCTTTAGACACATAGAAAAAGGGAAATGTTTCATCAACAGCTGTGATGCTTGCCCAGGAAGATTCACGAAGAACACCGACTTTTATCTGCATTATATAAACGAACATACGGATAGGGCGATTTGCAAATTTTGCTTCCGGACTTTTATGTACGAGAAGAACGTCAAGGAGCACATTTTGAGGCATTTGGACCAATTTCGCCATCGGTGTGAGGAGTGCAATAAGGGTTTTTATACCATAAGGGAATATAGGAACCATTACAAGAACAGGCACATGGGGATAAGGCACAAGTGCGATGTTTGTCAAAGGTCTTTTGCTGATGAATATTATTTTAAGCGCCATATAGCTTCTCACAACAACACTTCTTCGAGCATTGAGACGACGGAAATCAGGATAACTGATACAGAATAGGCTACAGGATACAGAATAGCCTAGAAACCATCATCTTTGATTTGACTTGCAACTAATTCGAATTTATTTACGATAGTTATTTACAGTTGCTTCATGTGCAATTCGGCATAAATTGGATATCAATTAAATATTATCTATTACGTAAATGTTGTATTACAATCGTTGATTACAATACGTTACAATAGAATACATATAATATTAAGTTAATTTCATGCCAGGATATTTGTTAAGTTTCCCTTTGTTAAAACTAGTTAAGAAAGAATATCTAAGTTTGTTTTTCTTTATATATTTCTTTATATTACTGTTTAGAATACACTTTATTTCATAAATTTATGCATTAATTATATATTAACTATATATTAGAGTAGACACTGCCAATTTTGTAAAACCCAGTGGATACAAATTCTATTTTCTTTTTTTATTATTATTTAAAAAAGTAGTATGTATGTAGAATTATTATACAAACAACAAGAACATCATTTTCATTGTCGAATAAATATTTTATGTACATTGAGTGCGTCATTTATTTCTTCTTCAGATTCTCAAGTTAGCAAACAAACGTTCACAATATACCTAAATTAAGCCTTTTAAGGTAAGTTGTATCGTTTACAAATGCCTGAAATAAAGTAATGAAAACAATAGAAACAATTTAAATAACCCTCCCTCCTTTTCTCGGAACGCGCTAGTAATGAAACATTAATCGATTGCGACATTTTTTTCAATATCTTCAGCACGGTTAAATGTAAATTAAGTCTATGTGTAGGGCGATTATCGACATCCTCACTAACAAGAACATTGTTTTGTTGTTTCCAGGAGTAACCCCCAACAAATTAAGCCCACCAAAGACTTGTCGGACGAAGACTACTTCAACTATTACCAGAAGGTTTACGACTTAAAAAAGAGCATCGTGTGCTTGAGCGACACGAGATTTCTGGACCCTAAGGAGTATATGTTGCACAAAACTTTCCTGAAAACGTTCGATAAGACGCGTGTAAGTAGAGACAACATAGTTAGGTCGGGTAGGGCTAAGTACAGGTGTGGGTACTGCAACCAGAAGTTCATTTACCACTTCGAGTTGCGCCACCACATTTCCGAAGTTCACCCGGACGTCGAAGGGAACTCTGATGAAGACAATAATGTGCCACAGAAAGAAGAAAAAGAGGAAAAAGAGGAGAAAAAGGGTAAAAATGTTGATCCCAAATGGGGCGTTACCATTGTGACTAGGCCCGATTTGAAGAAGCCTGACATTGCGGGCGATAAGACTTACGAATGCGCAATCTGCAAGCGAATTATTCCTAGTCGGCTTTATCCGTCTCACCTGATTGAACACGGCTTCACTTGCATAATCTGCATGCAGAACGTTGGGTCTAGCAAAGACTTGGATCTGCACATGAAGACGCACAGGACCCTCTTGGAGGACCATAAGACCAAGAAAGATCTCCCGAAAGACGTTCAACTGGCAAGCAGCAAAGATGCCAATAAAGACCAAGTAAAGTTGAATTTTAGACCGGACTCCAACTTGAAGTACAGCTGCAAATTCTGCGCTATGAGGTTTGCTGACTGCTTCCAATTGCGAAGACATGAATTGTCTCACCCGAAGAATGCCGCTGAGAAGCAGATGTATAACTGCTTGTATTGCTCATTGAAATTTTCCACAGAATTGTCGGTAAAGATGCATTATGCCCAGAAGCACCCGGAAGTTGCCAAGACAACTACGGTAACCGTGCCGGAAGATGTTTCTGAACCGCTCGAATCTTCTGAAACTGCCTCGGGTGACACGGTAATAGTCAATTCACTTCTCAATAAAAATGCCGGGGAAAACTTTAAGTCGTCAGGAATCGGAACAAGCGCATCTGCACCAACAAATTCTACGTCATTTCCTTTAAAAACTACATTAGTTTCAACGAAAACCTCAACCACCATTCCAGTCAAAAATGCACCGCTAAAGATCGTGTCAACTGGAGGTTCAAGTTATATTTTAGTTGGGAACACTTCTGGAACCAATTTAACTACTCTTAAAACAACCCCCACGTTGACAACCACAACGAATCCAAAAAAACCTTCTTCTGTTGAAGCTACCAATTCCGCAGCAGCCGATTCTGACTCTGCTGATAGTCAGAAAATGGCGATGGAGAAAGCGAAACTATACAGCTGCAAAATTTGCCACACAAAGTTCAGAAGTGCTGCTCTTGCGAAAAAGCATTTTCAAGTCGTCCACATGGCGAAGAAGGTCGAGGCTGCCCCGCCATCGAAGCCGCCAGCTAACACGAAGAAGTTCGCTTGCGGCATTTGCTATTCATTGTTCCATTCCGAAGCCGAGGTCGTGGTCCATTACCAAGCCACTCACATCCAAGCAAACAATGAAGAGGCCCAATCGAAGGCCGAGGACCAAACGGATCTCCCTCAGAGAGAATCGTATTCTTGTCCACTTTGTGATAAAAGCTACGAAACTGAAGATGATGTGGAGAAACACTGCCAAGAAATTCATTTCGCTGGGATTACAACCACTGCGCCCACAGTGAAAGACGATGATGTAATATTTGTCTCAGGAGAAAACCCTTCTCCGAAGATGAAAGCGTTCACTTGTCCGATTTGCGATGACGTATTTTCCACGCCGGCACTTCTTGCGAAGCACAAAAACTTCCACCAGACACTCAAAGAGAGCAAACCAAAACCTAGCGAGAAACCAAAGCCTCCCGAGAAACCAAAGACCGTAAGCTTGATCCTAGATAACAACAAAATTAGCATTCTTAAACCTAACCAACTGAAAGCAACTGGTGAACAATCTGGCCAATTGTTGAACAACACTTCCATTGTTTTAACGGCGCCTACTGGGGTAACCACTCAAACACCGAACATAGGTTCGCTGTTAACCAATTCGGTGACACCACAAGTACTAAATAGCACAGTCGTTCCGACTCAAACTTTGCAAATCCCGCTTTTATTAGCCCCCAATGCTGCAACTGCGAACAACCAGCAATTTCTGGTTACGGATGGGAACAACTTAAGCTATATTATTAACACTATTAACAGTTCTGGGGTCCCCAGTCTGACGATGGTCCCACAAAGCGTTCTCACCACTGGCACCACTATAACGAATCCCCCAGCTTTAATTAGCACGACTGCTAATGTTCTTCAACCTCCTACTAGTTACGCGATAGTTCAACAACCAGGTTGCTCGAAGAGTGTTCCTGTTAAAAAAATTGCGCCGCACTCCTTGAACAAAGGCTTGCCCACTCTCCAGAAGAAGGTGTTATACCAACCGCGCGGAAGTGCCAAATTCACTGTTATCACCAAGACCAGTGGTCAAGCTAGCACCTCGTCAACGAGCACTTCCAGAACTTTGGTGTCTGCTTCTGCATCTTCAGCTTCAGGAGGCTCTTCAGGTTTAGGAGGTTCATCAGGATTAGGAGGTTCATCAGGATTAGGAGGTTCTTCAGGTTTAGGAGGTTCTTCAAATTTAGGAGGTTCTTCAAGTTTAGGAAGTTCTTCAGCTTTAGGTAGTTCTTCAGCTTTAGGTAGTTCTTCAGCTTTAGGTAGTTCTTCAGCTTTAGGTAGTTCTTCAGCTTTAGGTAGTTCTTCAGCTTTAGGTAGTTCTTCAGCTTCAGGAAGTTCTTCAGCATTAGACGGTTCTTCCGCATCAGGCAGTTCTTCAACATTAGGTGCTTCTTCATCGATGGGTAGTTCTTCAGTAACGTGCATTTCCTCGACACCAAGCACAATATCCAAGCCACTAACTACATATTCTAAACAGACAATCTTGAACAAAACAAAACTGAGCGGTTCTTCTGCGAAAAAGTTCATATCCTTGAAAGGCGCGGTACAGCAGCTGCCGCAGCCGCCCTTGAAATTAAATCAAAAGACCATCCAGAGAATCAAGCTCAGTACTGTGAAGCTCCTCAACCAGGATTCTTCGCAAATGAAGATCTTATCTGGTGTTCCCCCGTCAACGCAGTTAGGCACCTCTGACGATAATATTGGTACTAAATCAAATGAGGAACAATCTAACTTTACCGTTACCTCTTCTGAAGAAAATCCTGCGGTGTTCGTGATAGAGAAGAATCCTGCACCTCCGAAAACGTACTCTCGAATGAACGATCTTGCTACCAGAAAAGACGCCCAAGATCCTAAAACTAACGAAGGTACCTCTAAAAATAATGATTCTAGCGACTCCAAAATGCGAGATGCTAAAATAACCGACACTATCGAAATTATTGACGATGAGACTTCCGATGAAGCCCTGGCCGCCGAATCACCAACATTATTCCAAATTTTGTCAAATCCAACTGAGTCCAAGTCGACGAACATCTCAAACGCCGAATCTTCTGACTCGGATGATGGCTTGCAAATCGACGAAGCCGACAGCTCTGATTCGGATAGCAGCGATGAAGCCGAGGCTGGGACGTCCCAGGAAACAAAGGAAGGCGAATCTTCCTCAGGGGTTAAGACTGAACCGGAGGAGTTTAGACCAAGGATCTTCTTGAAACCATTAAGCGAACTGTTGGCCTCTCCCCCGAGACAACAGGAGCTTGCCATACCAAAGCGAAGACAAGCTAAGAGACGAAAGTACAAATGCGTCCACTGCAACAAGTTGTTTAGGAAACGGTACAAATTCGACAAACACAAGACTCAGTTCAAATGCAACTTGTGCGACTTCACCGTTTGCAAACTGTCGGGGCTCACCGCGCACAACGGGCTAGATCACGAAGACATCCACAATTGCGCCCCTTGTTGCATGTCCTTCACGAGCCAGAACGACTTGGTCGACCACAACAACAAAACGCATTATTGTTGCATCTGCAACAAATTACTCTACACAGATTTAGCTCAGCATAAAACGGCAAGAGTCTGTTTCAAGTGCACCTACAAAACATGCAACATGTCCACCTTGGCGAGACATCTTAGCGTATCTCACGACATCAAGCACTTCTGTCGCAAGTGCAAGTTAGTATTCAAAGACCTGACTGGCATCCAGGAACACTACAAAAACATACATTTCTGCGGGAAATGCAACTCGAAATGCTTCAACTTGGACAAGCATAAGGAGACTTGCAAGCACATGCCGATCCCTTAAGTTAGATTACTAAATACCCCTCGAGTGAAACCTCAAGAATAATAATTTCGAATGCCATTAAAGTGTTACAAAGCTCTCGGTGTCCTAAATTTAATGAATGTTAAAATTTTATGAAGTTAGAAAGCCAGTTAAAAAAATACCTTTAAGGCGATTGGCTATAAACTTCTAAAGTGATCTATTGTGTTAATAACATTAATTATTTTGTGTTAATATCATTATGGGGTTAATGACATTGATACATTGCGTTAATAACATTGGTATATTGTGTTAACAACATTGATATTTTGTGTTAATAACATTGATATTTTGTGTTAAATCCTTATATACAGGCCACGTATATATATATATATATATATATATAGGGTCTCCCACGACGGTTTGACCGGGAAATATCTCGAAAATGGTTTGTAATTAATCAAAAATTTTTTCGGGGGAACTGATACAACTTTCAGAGGCGCTTCGTTTATGGTACTTAGATTTTTCTTCCGATCGTCCGTTTCCTTTCACGTGATGTCAAGTTTAGAACTTTAAATGGAACACCCTGTATATTACTAACTTTTAAGAAAACTGATTCTTAGGTGAATTCAATGATACTATATTTATTAGTGTTCTTAATGTAACAATAAGACAAAAATATAAAAAAAAAACAGACTCAGAGTGGCATGTCGCACTATTATCAGTGAGTATAGGACTGACATTCTTATAAGACTGATATTCCTATACTCACTGCTTTGACTCTAGTATCAGAAACTATGACTAGATTAGAATATTGTGTTTGGGAAGATGGATGTCCGTTTGAACATGTGCTTAAATATCAATTCTTTCCTGTTATTTTTTTTCTTTATCACTTCTTTAGGGTTGAACGCCAGTTTTCCAGGTATTTTGACAAATGCCAAACGAATACTAGGGAATAACAGATATCCTCGGCTCTTCTCAGGGTCAAAATTTCTTATAAGTACGAATTTTTTATCTGTTTGTTGTCCTTTTCCTGGATAACCACACCTACACCTTTTTTTTTATTTTTTTGCCTTATTGATACATTTACAATACTTATAAATATGTTATTGTCGAATTCGGCTAAGAACCAGCTTTCCAAAAAGTTAATAATATACAGAGTGTTAAATTTGAAATTGTAAACTTGATGTCACGTGACTGGAAATGGTCAAACTCAAAAAAAGTCTTAAGTACACGAAACGAAGCGCCACTGGAAGTTGTATCACTTCCCTAAAACCAAACTTTCATATTACAATCCGTTTTCGACATATTGCCCGGTCAAATCGTCGTGGGACACCCTGTATATACATAATAATTGTATATATATATATATATATATATATATATATGTGTGTGGTGTACATATGTTTATTATAAAGAAATCTTATTTTTCTTCGCAACATTCTGCAGTCCCAAAATAGGGCTTGAATTACAATTAAAATGAGGCTAGGAATCGATTGAACATAAAAATAAACAGTGTCATTTAGCCTCAATGCTGTACTCTTATTTGTGTACATGTATACTTAATTAGTTTTTCTTGCGTAATCTAAGACTCATCCTGGTATTAAATTACTTTTTAGTTTGGTACTAGTCTGTATATACTTTAGTTATATCTATAAGAATCTATAATTATACCATAGTGATGTATTTGCAAGTTCCATAGAACTCCCAAACTGAATTTCACAATATTGTTATTTTTAAATGTTGACGACAGTTTATGATTGGGAAAAATACACCACAATGGATTTATTGTTACGATGTTAGGTACTTATCAATTAATTACAAATCTCATCGATTAATTACAAAATACTTGCAGTTCGTTCCTAATGCTAACAATTTAATAATACGCAAAGATTACTGACAAGATTTTTGTGACTATAGTTAATTGCTTTCAAAGTTTTCAGTTTAGGAAGATATGTATTTAGTTTATTAAGTTTCCTTATAAACATAGTTATATTTTAAACTACTCAAGGCAAATATCTCAACAGCATTTGTTTTGTTTAGGCCAAATTGATGGTTGCCCTACATTAAAAATTCACAAAATTTATTATTTATTTATTTAGAAAAAAATCGTTCTTTAGAAACAGAGCAGTCACTAAGTTTATGTGATTTTTTAAAAACATTTCTCATATGTAAATATTTGCCTTTATTTCTCACGCCTAATTTTTACTAGTTTATCAAGGAGCGAGTTTACGATTTTTATGTGTACATTCTCATGATAGATAAATTTTTTGTTTCTTACTATTGTTTATAAATGTAAATATACTTATATTATTTATGCGTTTCATTTTTATTACTTCTGTTAAATCCACATGTCGGTTCCTTATACTGATCTTCAAAGATAACTTCAAGAAATAACAAACCATCTTTGAAAACTAAGTTATTCTTTACTAAATGGTACGTACATGTTATATTCAGGAGTTCCTTTTAATAATTTTTTATTTTTTAGGTCCAAGAAGTTTTTGACAAGTTACGTTTCTGAAGATTTACTGGGAATTTAAAAAATATGTGCTTGCAGGTTTGGTATACCTACTTATTATTAGTCTTTCATGCATTATTAATAATAACAGTAATTTATAATGTATAAAAATAAATTCTTAAGCTACTTATTAAAAACTTTTTATTACTTCTATGCAATTTTGTATAATACGCAATAGGTCGACATTTTTCTTCACAGTGTGTCCAGGTTCGAGTACACTCGTCTGCAGATTAAATGAATACGGTGATATTAAAATAGCGCAACATTTATTATTTTCAGACGCGCTTACCGTACAATTTAATCGCGTGAATCTTTGCCACTTACAACGATACGATGACCATCTCCCTGTACAAAATAGTGAATACAATTGAGCAATGGTATGACAAAGACGTTATCTAATGCACACCATTAGTTGGAGTGCGATAGAGGTTCATAAAAAAGGCACCAGTTTCGCGCACTCTTTCTAACACGTTTATCTGTCTCATATATGCGAACCAATCAGAATGCGGATATCATCTCTAGCCTAGTTCTTCTTCTTTACAATTTATATGGGTACCTATATTCAGGATGAAACTGCAGTATTTGAATTATTAAAATTTATTGCAAATGTAGTTATGAAATTATAAACAGTATTTACATAGTGAATATTGGATGCTAATATATAAAGTTTCATGTAATATAAGATATTTCTTACAAGCTAGTCCCTAGTAAAACATTGCTAACAAAGTTTTTAATCTTTCTCAAATT
>JAWQRP010000186.1:0-36808 GCA_033557875.1 Quadriops clusia | reverse complement strand
TATACTGTGCGTTTTTGCGCTTATTTTGTGTCATGGTGTATTGTATTTTGTTGTATTATTGCTTGTGACGAAATTGGACCAATTTAAAATAAAACTAAACTAAACTAAACTAATAAAGGCTTTAACACGTTGACTGCCACGGCAATTTTCAGAAATCTGGCCAAAAATGACAATTTGATTTTATCACATTATATTATTAAAAACTCTAATTCTAGTGCATAGTTATCATCAAAAAGTACAAAAAATGTGTTTTTTTTTTAAAAAAAGGTCATACGAATTATTGAACATTATGTAACAGAAATCTCTTCACGGAAGCCAACTACGAGTTAATTCGTACACAGACACGCTTCGACCTGTCGCTTCTCTAAAGCTGAATCATAGATACACGTTCATATTCATCAGTAGTGTTTCAGAAATTGTCGAGTGCATCACATTTACGATATTTAGAGAGTCTGCCACATACCGAAAAAAAAGAGTGTCCAACAAAGCCATGTCGTATATGTACCCAAGCAAAGAAACACGGAGAAACGCGTTATTTGTGTCCAGTCTCTAAAGAGAAGCCAGCCCTTTGTGTGGAAGATTCTTTTAAGAAATTCCACGAACAATAAAATATTATTTATCTCTTGAATTTGAACTAATTTTTATAATTATATTTTTTGTTAGTTTCTTAATAAATTTTCTGTTCATGCAAGCCAGCATTGATTTTTTGTTCTTTTCGCAGAAGCCATCTATCAATATTAGCACTGATATATTTCGAGTTTAATCGTAGCTGCTCAAAAATGGCAAGTAAACATAGGACGAGATAACTCGTAGTTCGCGTCCTAGAAAAGAATGCAATCTACGAGTTATCTCGTAGTTGGCAGTCAACGTGTTAATAACATCTTAAATAAATAGGATGTGGTGATCAAAGGTGAAATTTGAAAGCCCAACAACAAATGTACTAGTAATGTAGCAACCTGTGGCGGTTATTTTTTTATTACAAATCAGCTTTTCTTGTGACCAAGTGATATTCTGCTGATCATGGAAGCCCGTTAAGGTAAGTCTACACTGATTCAACTTTTGCTTCACCAAGCGCATGCGTCATAGCACGCGGGATGATGAATGTGAGGCATGCGCTGTTGCTTGCCTCATTTGAGTTGAAAGTGACGGTTTTTACAGCGCATGCCACAGCGCACGAAAATCCAGGCTAGTTGGATTTTTCTTGCAACTTTGCTTGCAACTAAGTACTTTTATCTTGAATTTTAATTCTTTAGTGAAGTACACTGTGGGTTTATAATGTCGAGTGTCATTTACTAACGCAAAATTGCACTGTCTTAAAGTCTTTCATCCATATTCACTTTTTTTTTCATTTTTTTATTGCTGATTTTTTTAACACCAAAAACGCAGCACTTATTCCTAACAATAATGTTTGATCCACGTTAAATACGGAACGCAACAAACAATTGACTGCCACGCACTACTAGCCTGAGCGCAATCAGTGTGGACATATAATTGCATGCCTCAAAAATCTGTGCAACATGGTATGCGATGTTGACAGATGAAGCGCAAATTGAAAGGCATGTTGAATTGAAAAAGGAAGAAGAAAGCGCATAATGTAGACTTACCTTTGGAGTAGTAAGTATTCTACATACATTTCTTGTTCCTGAACTGTACATTTCTTCTATTTTCTTAATCCATTAACTCGTCTTAAAAGTTGTTCTAAGGCCCGCTTTTACAACCCTCCATTATCTCTCAATTACCTAGCTAACCAATTAACTATCAGGAATTTTTAAAATTGCGATAGCCAATTGGCAGGTTAACTAACCGAAAGATAATTGTCATTTGTAAAAGCGGACCTAAGTAAAAAAAAGAATTTTACCGTGGGCTTTCGCCAAGAAATTTTAACTGAATGTAATACCATTGAATATAGACTATATAAAGAAGGCCAATCCCCTATTAAATTATGTTTAACCTTAATGGCATTTTTCACCTGTTGTCATCTATGGTCCAACGCCGTTAGTAAAGTAATATTAACCTCAATGATAGAGGGCAGTAGCAAAGATATCGGTCATTTAAAACGCAACATAACCTAGTTCTTGGAACAATTATCATATTTGTCAAACACATCGTGCAGTTTGCATATGAAAACCGCTGACACTGAATGCTATTTTTGATTGTTCCGTCAGAAAGAGATGTTTTGCGAATTGTTCAGAAAGGTATCTGAAAAACGTTTATACCAACCATACTTTGCGTCATCAAGTTTCACTAATGCTTTTGTGTTGAAGTACTTCTTCAAGTAACACAAAAAAAAAATAAATTGCAAAAATGTTAGCTAATATTAGCAGTTGGTTTTTGTGGCATCTGTTAATACACATATCAGAAAATTCGTTAATCCGAACATACCTTGATCCCAATTAGATCGAATTAGTAAGTCACTAATATATTGTAAATATCAAAAATCATGTATAATATTAATTGTTGATCTGGTTTAATAAAAAAAAGTCTTACTTGAAACTCTATCTGAATTTGAAGCAGCTGCTCTTTGGCGAGCAAAGCCTCTTGTTCGGCAGTCGCCCTCGCTCTCTGCTCTTCGGAAGCCAAGGCAAGTGCCTCCAACTTCTCATTGTGAAGCTTGTCAAGGGTTTTCTTGGCAGCCACTTGATAAGCAATGCTGTCTTCCTGCAGCTTCGTCAGCTCCTCCCGTAGTCTTTCGTCGGTCATCGTTTTCCCGGCTTGTGTGAGCTGACTTTCAAGAGCTGAGACCTTCGACAAGAGCCTCTCCTCGCCGACGTAGGCCTGCCAACTGTCGTCCGCGGACTTTTTGGCTTTCTCCACCACTTGCTGTAAGGCAGTTAATTTGGTTTCCAAGCACTGTTCGCGTTGCGAGGCCTCCTGTATTATTTGGTTCAGCTTGTACAACTCATCCAAAGGTACCATTCCTGCAAGAATTCCGGAATATTTGCATTAGTTAACAGGGGAAACTATGTAATTAATCTACTTGGAAAAGAATGGGTGTGATATGTCAATGGAATTTAATTGACATATGCGAGAGAGTTGTTCTTCTTTGTGCTTCCTTGTGGAGATCGAATTTTTTACTTGAACTTTAAGGCACTAAAAGATCATAAATGAACAAATTGTTAAGATAAATGAAATTGCTGCGTACTTTCTTGATGATTATTTTATTTGGTGAGTGACTAGTTTCCGTATAAAATGTAAAACAATCAATGAAATTTAAACTAAACTTAAACTACAATACTATGATCAATTGAAGTATAATGGAAACATTCATATGTCAGAAAATTTGAATTTCATTAAATTCAAATGAGAAATATTTAACTGGTTTTTAGAACTTCTTTAATTTAATCAATGCATATATCAATCAGAGATATATGTATTTAATTAAGGGTTTGTATTTTAGATACATATATTAATATTATATATTTTTAATAAGTTTTTTTATTTAGTTTAAGAGAAATGTTATTGTTATTGGTAATTTCATTGAAGATATTGTTGACAAATAAATGGTCAAAACCCCTATTGAGAACGATTTGAAAATTTTTTTTTCATTAAAATTTATATCATTTAAGAAAAACTATATAATCAATTGCTGTATAAGAGAACTAGTTTTCAAAATGTAAAATGTAGTAAGGTCATAATTTTTAAACTCACCATGTCTATTGCCTTCAGTAATGCTGGGGCTGGCCTTTGCTTCCTTGCCGTCCGGTAAATATAACTTAAGGGTGGCAATGATGCAACCGTGTGTGACTTTCCGGTTGTTTTCGACCACATCCACACCAAACTGCACAATGTCGCCAGAGCTGACCTCGTGAGGTTCCGTTTCATTACTCGAGAGCCTATTGTTGTTGACAAAGGTGCCATTGCTACTTTTAGTATCCTGAAAAAAAATGTATAGATGAGAAGTGGAAGCAAATAAAAAGAGAAACGAAGGAAACTTCTGAACAAAATATGTCATACAAAAAAACGCTAAACAAAACTCTGAGGACAGATAGAAGCAAATAGGAAACAAAGAACAAAAAGTAAAAGGATAAATTGACAGTAGAATAGAACTAATAACAAACAGAATGTAGAAAGGGTTAAAATTTGTCTTAAGAGAGGACATCCAAGGAAATGACGTACAGATGCTGTCTTAGAAGATTTAAACAATAAAAACGTAATATATATATATATATATATATATAAATAGTAAATAAAATGATAATTCGCTATACTAGAACTTAAAATGATATTTATTTAATGGTATGTTAAATCGAAGAGTGTGGCTTCAAATAATGAATGTTGTTTATGACATATTTGATTTTCTGTTTATTTATTTAGTGAAAAAGAGAATGCCCCATCGATTTAATAAAACTATATTTACAGTACATATAATCTATTGCCGCAATAATTTCTTGAAAAACTAGTAACTGCTATCTATTTAAAGTAGAAGTTAGTGTTTTTATTTCTAACCCTTCCTTATTAGCTTTAAAAAAGGGTACCTGCACATTTAATATAGGGTAGCTCAGGGAGGTTAGATTATACGGAGGAAGCGTACGCGGCAATTAGTGAAGTCGACAGGAGCAAGGTGGGACGATCAGCAAAAGTGAACAACACGTGAACGCGCCAGGCTGAAGTCGGCAATTGTCAGTCTTGTCCGGTCTGTTTTGTGTGACGGACCTCGCGAAAAATGGTAAAATGTTACGTGATGGCGTGTAGAAATGACAGCAGGGTTGTGAAAAAACGTAATAAAAATATATCGTATCACATTTAAGCATAAAATAACTAATTTAATGGAAAATGAATGTAATTTAACAAAGACCCTTATTAGAATTGAATATATGTAATGGTCAAGGTCGTACCTAAAGTAATAGTATAGACAAAGGAATATATGTAACTAGACAAGTCACCTTATGGGACAAATGCGTAGTTAAAAAACATCAATAAATCGTTTCGAAATGTAGAGGTGCTGCAGTTGAATTCGTGATCTTGGCAATGAATATTACTTCCAGCAACGAAAGTTTGTCACAACAAAATGTAGACGGCACACATAAAAATACTTACTAAAATTGATATTAAATTTTTTCATGTGTGCCGCCTACATTTTGTTGTGCCAAACTTTCGTTGCTGGAAGTAACATTTGTTGCTAAGATCATGAATTTGACTGCAGTGCCTCTACATTTCGAAACGATTTATTAATAATTTTTAGCTACGTATTTGTTCCATAAGATGACTTGTCTGGTTACATATGAGGCATTCCGCGGCAAAGGGGCCTATATCCATTTGCAAAATAAGTGGAGATATACTCTTTTGCTATACATATCCTTAGCAACAGGATCTATCTTCATTTATTTTACAAATGGATATAGGCTCCTTTGTCGCGGAACGCCTCATATATTCCTTTGTCTATGATAATAAGTTCTTCCCAACAGCAGGATTTGTACCGTTCAATGTACTGTACAGGGCCGATCAGACATTTAGAAATTACCATAGAAATGCATATTTTACTGATTTTACTAGTAGGCCTACCCTGTATCTTACATGTCACCTTATGGGATAAATTCGTAATATTCGTTGCCAAATTCACATCTTACAAGGAATTCGACATTTCGAAACGATTTATTAAAGAAATGTAGGCTACAGAGAAGTTTCAGAATCGGCCCATAAGTTTTTTTTTGCCCTAGAGTGTACTTGGTTCATGTATGTCTAATTGAAGTGATCTGCGCAAACACATTCTTGTTTTCAATGGTAGAATTAGCGGCAGATCGCACATGTGAATCAAGAGTGTTATTTTGGCTTTTATTATATAGGGATGATATTAATATTATCATAGACAAAGGAATATAGTAACTAGACATGACACCTTATGAGCTATATGCGCTGCAAAAAATTATTAGTAAATCGTTACGAAATGTAGAGGCGCAGCAGTCGAATTCGACGCGAGATGTGATTTTGGCAACAAATTTTAGTTCCAGCAACGAAAGTTTTGGCACAACAAAACTAAAATTCGTTGCCAAAATCACATCTCGCGTCGAATTCGACTGCTCCGCCTCTACATTTCGAAACGATTTACTAATGATTTTTTGCTACGCATATGTCTCATAAGCTGTCATGTCTAGTTACTATATTCCTTTGTCTATGATATTATGTACTTTATTTTTAACCAACAACATACTTTATTACATTTATCCTATAAATAATTTTTATGTAACTTACCTGAAGATAGAACTTCCCACACTCATACCACAACAATGCATGGTGCCGCGAGAGAACCTTGCAGTCGAAGATGGCATTAGAAGAGGTCGCTCTAGCCCTTGCAACAGAACGGCCAACTTTGACAGGCTGGTCCAGCAGCAACGTCCGCTCTTGGAACGGGTGCGAGTTGGGCCGACATAACAAAACTGCTTTCGCACACATGGCCTTCCCATTACTGGCAACCGTGGAGATGTTGTTGTCGCCACCATTGTTGGTGCCGTTCCCATTAATGTTGTTATTGTTGTTCATGTTGATTACCATATCACCGACAAGACTGTTAGTAGACGACATGGCAGGAGATGGGTAAGCAACCACATTTTTTACCCAACTCCCGCTCACAACGACCATTATCTGAAAATAACGATAAGATCATTGGTTTTACATCAATTAAAACCAAACAAATTTGAAACAGCTTTGTCTGCAATAAACAATTAAAGAACTAAAACGAAGTAAGCCGGTACATCTGTCAAATGCAATATGACACTGTCATTCATGATAACGTTTGTTTTGGACCCATACCTATGGGATTACATACGCAAAACAATCGTAAAGCATGATCGAGTTTGTTTTTTTGAAAAAACTTTTAAAAGAAAAACTATAAATTAATATACTATAATCATAGTTAATGAACGGTCAAAACAAGTATGAGATAAAGATCACAAAATCTTCATTAAGGTTAATAGATCAATTAGGAGTACATGAAAGTAAATTTAATAATAAACTTGTCTGGCAAAGGGGCTAAAAGTTGTACGAATGTAAAATTGTAAATGCAGTGAAAACTATTGAGATTTGAGGGCCCCAAGAGTAAATCTAACTTACTTAGAATCCAGCAATGAAAACATCTGACACTTTCAATGAGAAAAATACTAGAAATCGTTGGAATGTGGCAGAAAGGCCTTTCCCTTAGAATTTAAGCGGCAAAGTGCAAAGATGACAGTAAAAAGTACGTCAAATTTTTGATGTCTTACCCAGAAAACGTCAAGCAATAGACAATAATTGATAATTTTCAATTATTGCAACTGATGGGACACTACTAGAGATAGATATGTCAAAAATAGGCAGCTGTGATTTTAGACCGAAATACCCCAACTCAACCGTCCAGTGCCCATTGCGCTTCGTCTCTTCCTTCTATTTTTAACGCACCTCAACTTTAGCACTTTAGTTTGCACATTTACCCGCTGTTCTCGAACTGTCTTGCTTATTTCAAACGGATTCCGTTCGTTTTTATGTTAACAAAGAAGGGTGAAAGGATTCCTGGGAGTGTTTCGCCGTTCGGTTGGCGGACATGAGGAGTGAATACGCCCCAGTTGCTGCAACTTCACACTGTCAGGTTTATGTTTGCCATAAAGCAGAAGGTCGTTTATTGATGCTATTCTCTAGTGTAATTTTATTAATCTCATATTGCTAGTTAAAGTTTAATAGAAGAATGTATGAGAAAAAGGAAGCTAAAAGCGATGAGAAGAAGGATAAACCTATTATTGTGCGAAACACGACGGATTTGCAGCGGTTGAAGCTCGAGAAATTGATGAAAAATCCAGTAAGTGAGGTTATCTACTCTAATATAAATAGCAATCATTTCAAATTTCTTTAATATCTACTTGACCTCTTAATATAAATTTCAATATTAAGTATAGTTGTGGTCCTTTTTTAATATTGAATTGTTAAAGTTGCACTTGGGTCTCTAATTTTTGTAGAGATCATTCAATCTTGATTTGGATTTCCAAATAATTTAATATGTATATTAAAAGAATGTTCTGTACTAAAATGATGTCGTGCCAAAGCTGCCTGTTCAATTATATTTCCATTTTTATCGCTACAACCATTTTTATGATTATTTAATCTATTTTTTTAGAATTAACTCGATTGACCTGCATGCATTGTATCACACTTTGAGCATGGTTAACATACAAAATATTGTAATTAATTGAATGCAACATACATGCAGTAAACACTGAAATTTGTTTTTATATTGCAGGACAAAGCCGTAATGATACCTGAAAAGCCGAAAGAAAGAGGAATGCCAGCCGTGCCGGATTTCGTTCGTAACGTAATGGGCTCTAGCGCTGGCGCAGGTTCGGGAGAATTCCACGTTTATAGACACTTGCGGCGTAAAGAATACGCTCGGCAAAAATTCATGAAGGAGAAAGGCGAAAGGGAGCGACTTGAAGATGAATATCATGAGAAACTGGAGGAAAATAAAAAGACGGCTGAAGAGAAGACTGCAAAGAAGAGGGCGAAACGGTTGAAGAAGAAGCAAATGATGAGGAATAAACCGAAACAAGCTAAAGTAGATTCGCCGAAAAATAGTAGTGAAGAAGAAAGTGAGAATAGTGAGAGTGTTCAGGAGGAACAGACGGGTGTTAAGAATGTCGATAATAATGAGGATAATTAATGGATGTATATATAATAAAAATATTTATTTATGGAATTATTCTATAAGTTCATGTATAAAAAATATCGATACGTTTCTTTTAGTGTAAGTCAACTAATATATGTTATATAATTAATGCTGTAATTTGTTATTACATTATTGTTTGTTAAATAATAAATATTGTGATAGCCTATTTACGTATTTTTAAAGAGAACACATCTCTTCAAAATGGCAATTGTTTATACTATCGGAATAGTACTTTTTAATAACATTTAAATCACAGAGATCGGTGTCCGGACAACTCGGTAATCGGACAATTTTCTCCTGATGGAGCACAAGCAGCTTAGAGCTTGTACCACATCTAAAAAGAAAGGAAGCATTTGACGAATATATCAATAATATTTTATTTAATTAATAATGTTGATATAGTATTTTATTTCGTATGTATTCTTACCTATAATTCACAAAAGCTAGATTTGTTCCAAATGCATCGATTTCGCTGACTCTCCACAATCTTGAAGAATTGCTTTTGAAATTATTCGCTCTTAAAGGCGTCTCGTCTTTGTACAGACCCAAATGGGCGATCATTTTCAAAAGGGTGCCCGAGTGGGTGAAGTATATTGTTGTTAATGGATATTTATTTTTACTGGAAAAGAAATAAACATCTATAGCCAAGTAAGTAAAGTAAAAAAGAAATAAAAAGTAATTAAAAGTATATATGTAAAAATAAAAGAATTCAAACCTTTCTAAATGTTGTAACATGTCTTTAAAAGCCGGGCAAGCTTGTTTATATGTTAATTCATAACCATATCCATCAATCCAATAATATTTCAAATCTTCGGCATATTCCATGGTTTTGATGGCTTCGTCGTCGAAAGGCGCACACCAAGGAGATTTTCTTTTTCGATTCCAAGCCGTTTCAAAGGCACATGTTGTGTACATAGCGTGAATATCCACTGTAAACAAAATACATTTCATAAACATAATGATTAAAAAATTTTCTTTGTGTAATATTTTATTTCTATATATTTTGCTTTTGCACACTTACCAAAACTCAGTTCATTCTTAAGATTTACATTCTTATTAATTTTCTCGACTACCTTAGTCATAAAACTGGAAGAATCAAATTCTTGCCTCTCTCGTAAGCTACGAGGATTTTTGCTTACATCCGTCCGCCACTTGGGGCATAATTTGTAAAACCTTAAAATAGGATCCTTTTTCAGTGGCTCGGGATACCACACATCTCCTGCGATTTGCTTGCCAAACAGTCCGATAGTGAAGTATCTGGCACTTTTTTTTGTTCGTTGAGTATGTGTAAACTTAAACTAAAAATATATTTATAATTTTTGCTCGGGATATTTTGTATATATTATAATTTTATATTAATTACTTGATAGGATGTGTTGCTGTATATATTTGGAAAAAGTTTCAGAAGCCTCGCTTGCATTCGTTCTCCCAAGTCGACCATTTCCCGTCGCCCTTCGATCGTAAGTTTCTTTTGGTCGGAAACGTCAAGTTCCGGTTGCCATTTGCGGAATGCTTCCAAAGTCGAGGAAAGTAGTACGTCTGGGAGAAAGTAGATTTAATTTAATTGTATTACATAAAAAGTTTCAATGGTATTTAAATTAAATATCATTATTTAAATTAACGATATACAAAATTAACTATTAATAACAAATACCATTTGGAGCTTTATTCTTTTCTAAAATTAAATCCCTAATTTCCGGAAGTCGAGTATTAAACTTATCGATAAGTTTTGCGTTTGGATTTCTTGTGCCGTGTCGAACTAACATCCAAGACTTTACGGGTTCACAGCCTAGCGACAGGAAGAATAATGAAAATTAATATTCATAATAAACAATTAATGAAGACTAATTTACAACCTCACCTTCATATTGTAATACTGAGTGATTTGTGTTAGCTACCACCCTATAGGGCGTTTTGGTCCCCAAATGATGATCTAGTCCATCATTCTCACACTTTTGACCATAAATGCACAAAAAAAAGAGGGTTGATATCACATATTTAAAGTAAGTCATATTTTTTTACACAAACGTCCTATCAAAGGTCAAAAGTTTATCAAATGTTTTGTAACAATTGTTAAAACTTTATCAATTGTCAAAACTAGCCTACTATTGATATAATGACAATATCACGATCACGATTTAGTCAGAAACAAAAGAGTCAATCTGTGGTTAATACTGAATCAAGTATGTTATTGGCTAGCCATAAGGAAAAGTAGGATAAATCGGATATATGGATAATAACGGTAAAAGTACAGGTTTAAGATCGAATCATCCTATCAGCATATGCAAATATAATTTTCATTTATGTATGTTATTTAGTATTACAACAGTTATTTATTATAGTCAACGCAGAAAAAAATCAAAGTGGGCTATTTGAAGCTCGGGTAGACTTGCATTGTTTTGGTTATGCTTTTGTCTTTGTCAAAACTCTCGAGACTGGTATGACGCATCTACACGATAAACTCTTCTTGTTTTCGTAAATAATTTCCCAAATACTCTCGTAAAACCAACAATGGCCGATATAACCGGATTAAAGAACTATAAGCTCAAAGTAAGCAATTTTTTCAATTTACATAAATCGAGATTTGTACCGTTGCGCAATTGTTTCAGATTATTTTCGCCATTCACTTCACGCTAATTTCCTTAGCCACCCTAGGCCACTGGGATCCAAGCGCGTATTTATTTTATAACTCTATCTTTATATTTGTTCTTCTTTGGAGTATTCATTGCATTGATTCCGAAGAACCTGTTCAAATAGTAAGTATGTAAAGAGAATATGATAAACGTCAAAAGGTGTTAAATGTCAAGAGAAAACCAGGTAAATTAAGGGATGGGTATTCTGGCGCATGTTTTGATCGAAGTGACAGGCGACAGCTAAATTATCGAAGTTGTGTAATGAATATTTGATTTTCTTTTTTTTTTAACTTTCGTGTGTATAAAACGTAAGAATTTGAAGAAAATCTATTCGAAATGATTGATGTGACTGGTATTAAGAATTATAAGTTAAAAGTACGTAGGTTATATAAAAATCGTATTATGTAAATATCGTATTAAGTCAATAAGTAAAAATTAATTAAACAAATATCGTCATGACCAGTTAGTATATTAATAAGAAATGGTTTCAGATCGTATTTCTTGTGCACTTCTTCCTTATTTCTATGGTGGGGCTGGGTAACTTGATTGTCACGACTTTTATTATATACAATACGTTATTTATGATTACTTTGATCTGGGCTATCGACAACACAGCTTCTGAGAAACCGATACAATTAGTAAGTACATATTTTTAAATGTTGTTTCGGAGATGCAAATAATGAAAAATCGGAACGTAAAATCTTGTCGCTAATTAATTTTCTATTTAAATATTTATATTTTCTATTTAATATTAATATTTTAATACTTTAATTTTAATATTTATATTTGTGTCTATTGAATTTTGTTTCGTTGCATTACGGTAAGTAAAGAATTTTATTATATGTATACTGTAACTGGTCTAAAGGTATTTATCGCAAAATATTACAAATCGTAGTAATAGATGTAATTAAATCGAAACTCATCCCTTAATTTTACCAAAAAGCACCTATCAATGATTGTAATGTGATTCCTATGCACTTTAAACTCTGGTTACTATTTTCTTGTAAATATTTTCTTTTAGGCCTTTACAGTAAATGCAATTTCTATAGTCTTGGATATACTCTTACTGTGTTTAAACTTTCGAGATCGGGGTAAGTTTACTATTTTACATACTTAACATTTATGGTTCTCATCGTTAATATTTATGTAGATTAATATTTATGTTTTCTTTACTACATTCTACTTATACATGCTTTAAGAAGGCGGTGACGGCTTTTCCGGAGCCATGGCTATAATACATCTGCTTGTCCGTCCACTTACAGTGATCGCTTTAGGAAGAATTATACAGGAGAGACTCGGGACATCGGGTATGTCTTCTCTTACATTTTTAGTCATTCTTAATACTTATTTATATTAAACATGTTTAGTAGTTATTTGTAGTAAGTGACAAGTTATCATAATATCAAAATGTTTCTTTCAGGTCCAATTAGAAATATTTCTGAGCTATTCCCGGGAGCTCGAACAAATTACGAAGATATTGATAAAACGGGGCCGTCCCCGCAAAGCTCACAAGGAGGCTATGATTTCTCAAATGCCCAACAAATATAAATAAGCATAAGCAAATATAAATGAGCATAAATATAAATATTATTAATATAAATACTATTAATATAGATACTATTAATATAAATAAGTATAAATGTAAACATTAATATAAATATAACTATTGTTGAAATGTTGTCAATCTTCTTAAAAATATACCTACACTATAGCTACTTCCAAGATATTTCTTTAAGCGCATATCTTTTTAAATTAAATGCATATTTAAATTTTAGGTAATTTAAATATGGACATAACATCTCCGGTTTAAGTATACAAATAAGGTACTTGTAGTAGAAAATAGGTGCAAATCATATTATTAGAAGTAGTATTTTTGTAAAAACATCAATAATTAATAATTCCCTAATACTAGACTTTCATAAGATAATAAAAGTGACTGAATTTCTGTTCATTAATTAATTATATCTGTTATTTGTCGTATTAATTCACATATGAAGCATGAACAAAAGTATTTTACATATTTGCTATAATTTCACACACATTCTCCACTATTTATTTATTGATTGAAACACTTGTTTGTTTCGGTAACACTTATTTGCATATTGTAGGCATTAGCAGTTAATCTAATATCAATACCTCTGGATATCATTCTGCTTGTGGTCAACTATTTCCCACACTCTCGAGGAACATTTACGATGGTCATGGCCATAATTTTACTGATTAGCCGGCCTTTTACTTCGTTTCTTTTGGCGAAGGCTTTGTCTGAACGGCTTGGCTTAAATGGTGAGTTTATGACACCTAAGAATATTTGTATATATATTCATTAAGTAGATACTTATATTGAAATATATTTTCATAGGTCCTTTAAGTATATCAACAATGTTCTCCAACAATCGGAATCGGCAAAACGGTCAAAGCAACAACTATCCACCGCAAACTACACAAAGGATTTAAATTTTATATTTTACTCACCTAATCTTATTGATTAATCTATTGTACTTAATTGATTTTATCACACAGAATGTCGTCATATAGATCTGACTTTATTAGGTATTTCGATTCGTTGTTAACGTTAAAGGGTTGTAATTATGTGCCTTTAAAATATGTTATGAATAATTATAGTGAATTAAGAGTAAGGATATTTTGCATACATAATTGTATTATACAGGGTGTCCCAACCTCGGCGGATCGGTGGATTGTGGGTTTATTATTGAAGATAGAGCAAATGTGTAAATACAAAAAAAAGCCTCCAGCCCTTCGGGCTGTCGGGTTTTCAATACTTGTCAAATTTGCACTCTTCTCCGTTCTTAAGGAACAGGCAGTCGTGAATTTACCAATAAAATAATAAAATTAGTGCACTTATGCTATTACTGCAGATAATTTTAGGTCACAACATTACTCTACTTAAAATTAATTTTCAGAGAAAAGGTTAAAGATGGGGGTTTTAAATTGATAAATTGATTAAAAACGCTAAAATTGAAACGGCACTTACTCATTTTTTTTATAAATGCTTCATCTTAGAATTTAGTCCGAAATAAAAAAGCGTTAATGTTCCACGGCTTTATTAATCTAACGCGTTTCCCGAGTCGTGCCCACTTCTTCAGAGATATATATGTATAACATATTAAAAAATTACTGCAACACAAAATAAAACGTTGAGTTAGTCATTAATTTAATTACAAAAGGTAAACATAAATCCACGTATAGATCTGAAGGACTAAACTCCAAGATGAAGCATTTAAAATAAATTGAATCCAAGAAAATTGTATCCATTTTTTTTTAATGGAATGATATATTTATTTCATATTATAAAAGATTAAATATTTAATCTTTTTGTATAACATTCCCTATACCTAAATCAAACCGAATATGATTTTTCTAGAAAAAAATAAATTTCCTCACGCAATTTTTAGGCAAACTAATATCTTTTCATTAATACTTTCTTCGCTTATTCAGAATTTATAAAAAAAAACGGAAATAATTTAAATTTTACATTACGAATGTTTATGTCATCGTATAAATAATAATCGAATTCACACCACACAAACTTCTATTCTACATTAAAATGTATTTGGCATTTTAATAATGTTGTAATTCAAAACATGTATATCTTGTGAAAACTGTTGGGTACTTGTGGATAAAAATTTTGTGCGATTATTGTGTAGAAACCCTCAACCCACGATCGGTTAGATTTAGGTATAGGGAATGTTATACAAAAAGATTAAATTTTAAATCTATTTTTATAATGTGAAAAGAATATAATATCATTCCATTAAAAAAAATGAGTTAGGGCCATTTCAATTGTAGCATTTTTAATCAATATTTTTGAGCCCCTATGTAGTAACAGAAAAGTGAAACAGACTGGATTCGATTCATGCCAGCTCCCCCTTGAAACACTGATCAATTTAAAGCACCCAGCTTTAACCATTTCTCTGAGAATGAATTTTAAGTAGAGTAATGTTTTGACCAAAAATTATCTAAAAAAATTAATATCTCGAAAAATATTGATTTTAGACATTTCAAACCTGGCACTGTTGGAAAGGTCTAAATAAATAGATTTAAGAAAAAAATTAAAAACGGTGGGGTGCCATTTAAGAAAATGGACTTTATGTCCCCTGTGCTCCCCCTAACTATATTTGGAGATAAAAAATATTTTAAGAAGTTACCTTTTTTAATGCTATATCACTTTTGTATTTACACATTTGATCTATCTTCAGTAATAAAGCCGCAATCCACCGATCCGCTGAGGTTGGGACACCCTGTATAGCTGTGACTGAGAGAGTAAATTATTATTTAAACATATACAATGATACTCACATTAAATTACTAAATTACATGAACTATCTTCTAATACTTTCACGACTAATGTATCTAGATATAAGTATGTGTGTTATGGATGAAAAAATTTCATTATCTAGTACCATCTGTATCTGTAATTTCAAATAATATATAACTTCAAACAATGCAGCATAACATATTAGAAAATCAGTTTTCCTAAAACCCAAAACTTTTGTCTCATATATTATTGAAGTATGGTCTATGTGTTGGAATTACATAATTATTATTAAATATATTGATGTTACTAAATTTTTGTAGTTTTCTTTCTAAATATTTTGAGTTTTGGAAAGTGTGAACTACATACTATCAATATAGAAGGTTCTTTAATATTTAGTACCACACATTTTCTTTACATGATTTAAAGAGAAACTTTTGAATACCACTGGAATACTAGGGTATATTGAAACCTGGGCAATTCAACACCTTCACATTGTTGTGACTCATCCAGGCCAACAATCAGGGTTATTTTTAAGGACAAGTTATCCTTAATAGTACCGCATATAAACATTATTATCTAATTGTACCAAAAATGCCCAACTTATCGGATATCAACGAACACAAGCTAAAAGTAAACAACTTGTTCGCTAATTACTTGGAATAACATATTAACGATTAATAAACATATCAATAACTAATAGGTACCTACTTGTACCAATAACAACTAAATTTTAAATATTTTTAGGTGGTTTTCCTCCTACACTTTATCCTAACATGTCTCGTTTGCATAGGCTCATGGGAATCTAACGCATTATTCTTTTACAATTTGTTGTTGTTGCTATGTTTGCTTTGGGGTATTGCCCGAGAAGAAAACGAGGAACCGTTACAATTAGCGTTAACTGTTAATGTAGTGTCGCTGTTTTTCGACATTGCTCTACTTTCTGGAAATTTTCCACATGTATCCTGTAAGTCTTATACACCGATTGAACATTTCACTTATATAATTCATATTTTTATATAATTTGTACTATCATATAATTTGTCGTCCACAGATGTCAGCTTGTTTTTCTCCGCAATGATCTGTATCATCCTCATCATCTGCCGGCTTTGCACATCTTATATAATCGCAAAGGAAATTCAACAAAGATTAGGCAAAACGGGGGCACTAAACATTAACGATCTTTTTTACAACAAATCCAACGACGTTCTCGATAAAAATAGCCCTAGTCCACATCTTTCGCAGCAGAACTTTGGAGTACTAGCTATATCTTAGCTTGAGGTTCAACGAAATAATGAAATATGGAACAACGAATGTACCCACAAGTGCAATATACTTAAATTAGATTATATATTTATAATATACTAATAGCTCAAAATGCATCATCTTATAAGTAAAAAGAAGTTAATATTAAGAATATTGCAGTTATAAAATAATATACTCCTACATTATTTATGTACATAATAGCCATGTTCCATGAAGCTGTACGGAACAGTTGCCGGCAAATAGTGGCCAATAGCATTCAAGGTCGCAAAATTTCTGTAAACGCCATTGGCTGCTAACTGTTCAAGGCTACTTGGAACTGCTTGGGACAGCTTCATGGAACATGGCTATTATAGTTTATCTCAGAAAGCAGTTGCCATATCTACAGTTCATAGGTAGATACAAACTAGTCAGGATATTATATGTTTAGTGAATTCATGTCATATTTTAGTTATACTGGAACAATTCTGTACCTTCTGTATTATAAAAAAATATATTATAAATAAACGATACTAAATAATAAATATAAGAAAATAAAATAATCTTGTTTTAAATTTACCGCTATTCTCATTAGTTACTCTCCTGCCGCCAGAGCGCGCAGTAGAGCTGTCATCGCGTTCAACGAACTGTCAGATTTTTATCAGCTGTTTATCAGTATTTATCAGCTGTTTTGGTTTTATTTGATTGTTGTCTGTCGGGTCGGTCGCACGTTTGAACGCGAAATGTCCAAACAAGTCGACAGTTTGTACGAAATCTCGCTGAAGGCTGCCGTCTCGGAGAGTACTTCTCAGTGCAAGTGCAGTAAAAGGGAATACAGGATCCTGCCAGATCACATTTTGTTCGATTTTTACTACAAGGTGAGGCAATTTCATTGTTAAACTGTACATTGTTGGATCACCTGATCCTAGTGGGCCTGGATGATAATACTTGTCGATGCTCCATCGACGGGTCCTTGCACTATTGTCTCGTTTCTGTGAGAAAACTAGACGAGTCCGAGAAACGAAACGGTTCATCGATGTTGTTTACTTCTTCTCTGTTTTTGATGATTTGTTTAGATTAATTTGTTTTGGTGAATTCGTTTTGATGAATCTGTTTTCATGAACCTGTTTTAATAAATCTGTTTTAATGAATTTGTTTTGAAGAATCTGTTTATATTCATCGCGCGATTACTTGATAAACAAGTTCGAAAAGCACATGTTATTTCTCATACTCAAACAAAGAAATCTGTACAAAATAATAACTTACATTTTGATTATGAGTAAGTAGCTGATTAAGTAATAAACGACTAATACGAATTGCAATCGATATCATTGTTTAATGAACAATAATTAGTTCTAAATTAACAATTAAAAAAACCATAATAATTAATCATAGCAACGGAAGATGTCTACATTATCGCTTTACTGTATATCTTTTATCTCAAATATAAATATTTTGGAAAATTCACATTTTAGTATAAATTCCACTAATATTTACTTAATTTATGTGGCATCATTGAATATATAGTTTTTGTTATATTTCGTACTATGCAAAGTAAACATTTTTGCATTATTTAACAACTTGTAGATAATCTAGCGGAAGTGCAGGAAATTCTTTGTTACAAGAAATTAGTCTTTAAGTACGAGCTGCTACATTGAACCCTGAAAAGATGAATTGGCTTTTTAGTATGATCTAATTATAGCATGACATTCCATTAATTAACAGCAGTTAAGGGTCATGCTCTACTTTTATTGTCGGTTCAGTTGAATAATAAGGAAATGATTTTGCAGCCAACGTCTTTGGAGAGTAGATAAGCTTAATTTTGGAATTTTGGTTATTTTAAGAACAATAATATTTCATATACAGGGTGACAAACAAGTTCCCGGAATTTTTTTAAATAGTTTAGCAACATAGAAAGACTGCACAAAAAAATAAATTCGCATTATTAAACAGTTAATAGCTTTCCTTCGTTCAATAACAATAAATTAAATTAAAAATATTTACAACAAATGTTCAAAATTGTCTCCTTGGGTTTCAATTCCTCCAGGCAGTGGTTTTTTACGATTTGCGATAATGCTCATGCAGTCTTCTGTTATCATCGAGTTCCAGGCGGGCATCAGAGTTACTTTGAGGGGGCCTACTGTCTTTCCAAGATCTTTTGCTCCAAGATGGACCACACCGAAAAGTGAACCGGGTTCAGATCGGGTGAGTTAGGCAGCCAGATATCTTGCCCTAAAACCTGGGAAATGACTCTTTGCAGACAACAATTCTTGAATTGCCCAAATTTGCCGGCGCCCAGTCCTATTCAATCACAAATCTGTTGACGCCGAAGTGCTGTAATGCCCAGGACTCCAGAACATCTCAAAGAATCCACTGTTAATACCTGTGGAGGCGTTGATTTTAAGATTCCGTTTTATGAAGACCAGAGCCATCTTCTCAGTGGCTCAGACCATCATCGATGCTGGAAAATGGTTTTAACAGGGCAGGTTTTCTTGCTGTCCCTTCTTAAAAAGTTTACGTTGATTTTGGCGGTTATGAGGCACTTCGATGGTGAAAATCTTTCGATCCGTGAACAGTACTGTTGACAAGCGAGCACCAAGGATAAGGCAAATCATTCAAAAAGCTGTCCCGAGCTGTTTCATCTTCATCGTTTTCCTCAAGCTCTTTTGTCATTTTGCTAATCGAAGGAATCAGATTACGTTGAATTCTGCAGGAAATCTTCTGAATGCTCTCTAGAGTCGTAGCGATGGTCGGATGACCTCTACTAGGACGGTATTTAGTCTCTGCAATCTTCTCATAGCGGTTGACAAAACATAAATCGTGATCGTGATTTATGTTTTGTCAACCAATGATTCTTAGCCTTCAGATGTTTCTCAGTTCCCTTAAATTTTGACTCAAGTACCTGAAGAAGGTCCATGTACTGGACCGAAACCGGTACTTACGAATAAAGATTTTACTAGCAAGTGAATTTAATTTTATAACCTCATAAATGTTGGATTGTTTAAATTAAATTTTTTTAATCTATCGTAAAATTTCATTATATGTGATATGGACTCGCGTATAATGCGCACTACATTTTTAAGAGTATAATTTATATATTTTTTTAAAGTGAAGCTTATTTTTTTTGTTATATGCCAACAATACACAAATGCATATAAGAAGTAATATTAAACATCAATCAATCAAAAAATAAAAAATTTCTAATTCATCATTATTTATTATTTAAACCCCTGAAGAAGTTTTAAAATAAAAAATGAAACATTGGACAAACTGTACATATTTAATTCATAGACCAAAATAATATTTACATAAATACAAGTAAGAGGTCAAGAAAAGAAATTAAAATTTTGAAATACTAATATTTTATATAATTATATATATTTTTAGAACATTTGTTCGACTTTGAATTAATACGAAATTAAAAGTAAAAAAAGAAATTAAAATTTCTGTTTGTTTAATTTTGGATGTCAGTTTATTTTACTCGATTTCTAACTCTATAATTTAGGAATAATTGTTACTATCAGATTTACTTTCAAGTGGTTAATTAAATTCTAATTTAATCTAAAATTATTTGCATCTTGTAGTTATACTGCGAGAAGAAAGTATGCATCCTAGTCGTGGAATTCCAATCGCTTGATGTCCTATCGAGATTGCTCAAGTTGAGGAGCAGGCGCACGCATCTCTTCAGAATATTTCAAGCCCTGGTCGACCACGACAATGACATACTCAAAAATATCGTTGCCCAATTTGAAGAAAAGGAATGCGATGGAGAGGCAAAGTTTGCGCTCGGCATTAACTTAGCCACATTTTACAATGAAGGGGGTTGGTATGTCGATGCGATCCGAGTCTACGATATTTGCGAACTACTGCTGCAGTCTCTTGATGGAGAACAAACTTTTTTGTTAAGAAGATTGATCGATCTATATCAAAGGCGAGTAGTTTTATTTTATAAATTTTTATAACTTAATTTTCTAATATAACTTTATATCTTAACATTATTATTTAACTGTATAACTTAGTTTCATTTTATAATTAAATTCTTTAAGTTACCGTCCTAATTTAATTTTTTCAATAGAGTGTTTTAATGTAATGAACCTTGCAGAAGACTTTGTGCGGAGACAAACTACTGCTTATTTAAAGAGGCTGAAAACACAATGAAATCAGCAGATAAAATTGTGGAAAGCTTCAAAGAAAAGCCCGATTCGCCAAATTTGGCCGGATTGTATTCAAACTACTCTGCCCTTTACTTCAGAAGGAGTGAATATGATGAGGTAATTTTTTTGATTAATTCGATTAATTTTGTGAGATAATTTAAATCTTGGTATTGCAGGCGTACAAGTGGTCAATAAAGGCGATGAAGTTATTGGATGATACTGTACCACTTAGGTAAGAACTACATTTTAATATATTTTATTTAAAATCTCTTATTTCGTATCTCTTAATATGTATATAGTAAAACTTCGATATAACGGACTAATGCAGGTGAGGGGGTGTCCGTTAATGCCGAAAGTCCGTTATAAAAAGATAAGTTTTTTTACAAGGTCAATGAAGTTAGAAATAAATAAACAAACATTTTAACTTAGTAAATGAAGTAATAAATGCATTGATTCACTTTGTACTTCCAGTAAACAAATTAAACTACATAGACTAGTGTGAAATCCATGGCATTAAAAATGAACATGCACAAAGCAACTCAGGGGATTCCCATATAACTTCTTGGATTGCGAACATTAGTGTTGTGATTGTGATCGGTAACATTTAGATTTAAACATGTATAACGTTGACCCTTAGCGCTCAAATTTCATCTATTTACAAGTTGTAAGTCTAAAAAAAATTAAATTTACAAGAATGATGAAGTATTATAACGTAAAGATATAGGTATAACCCAACGATATTTAGAAAACATGGATACAGCCATGCAATGGGAACAAAGCACCGACTCTGTTATCGTGCAAAAGAAATACAATTTTATTCCTATCCCTCTCATAACCAGCCATCTGGTATATATCATTCCTGATGGGCATAAACCAATCAGAAGGAATCACGAATTTAGCAATGTATGTCAGAAGTTCATACGCAGTGTAAGTGAAGTTAGCTTTATTTACATTCTTTCAAATGTGAAAGATTTAAAAATGTCTCTCCAATGCATACTATCACAGAAAACCAGATAGCTCATCAGATAGGGAAAAAGGTTGCGGTTTTGAGCTTAAAATGGCATCTTTTTGGGTATGTCTGGCATCTTTTTTAAGATGGCGCTACGGGCAACAAATGTCAAATTTAAACGTTTTATATCTTAAAAACGGTATTGTATTTAGTTTTAGTAGGTTTTAACTTTTGAAACCAGCACGGCATAATATGATGCAAGATTTCATAGGCCTTCGGGAGTTATAATAAGTCGTGGAGAGTGGTAAAAGCATTGCATTTTTTTCAGGCATAATTGGTTGTTTTTTCTTCTTCGCCTTCTATTCTTTGAATTTTCTTGCAACTTAGGCAACCCTTAACATTTCTAATGAAAAGCATTAGATGAGCTATCTGGTTATCTGTGATACTATGTTCAGCATATCAAAGTAAACATGCACAGTTTTCTATTCATAGGTAAGTTAATCGAAATATACCTTATTTCACTTATATCCATAAATGTGTCTACGTTTATAAAAAAAAAGTGAATACGTGGATTCTTTGTATAAAACCTTGATAAAATTTTAATATTGTTCAGGTTTCCACGAAATATTGATATGTGAAAGAATGGGTTCAAGTTTGTGGAATAAACGAAAGTAATATAAAATCAAGTTCAAGCGTATGTTCCCGTCATTTTTAAGATATAGATTATAAAGAATATCTTCACTGGCTCAGAAGATGGCTAAAATCAAATTGATAAATGTTATTAAAGACACACCAAGAATTCGTTCTAAATTTACTAAATGTATTTTATTTTTATATAATTTCGGGAAAAATTAATGTTCGTGTAGAATAGGCATTTATTTCTTTCAGTATATAGATAAATAATATTTCACATCTAAATCAGCAGGCACACATTCCTGGCACATGCTATGCGAATGGTCTTCTAAAATGCAAAAAAAATCGTAATTACCCAGAGAGAAAAGTCATTTAAATCAAATAAATATGGGCAAAGAAATATATTTATTTCTTTCAAGAAAAAATTTATTTAATTCGGCATAATTTTTACTTCAATTTTTATTCTTGAATTGAATAAACTATTTCTTGAAATAAATAAATATTTTCTTGAATTAAATACATAAATATTTTCTGTAATTCAATATATATATATATATTTCTTTGCCCATATTTATTTAAGTTAAAGAATCTTTTCTCTCTGTAAGTTGTGGCTTAGGCCTTAGGCCTACAACCACTTTTTTATCATTTTTCTGCCGTTATTCGTGTATAATACGTACCCTAAATAGTCGATAAGAAAATGAGAAAAAAGTGAGTATTATATTTTATGGTATATAAATAGTTTTAATTGTATTAAGTTTTGTAGGATGTGTGGTACTGTGTGAGCAGAAATGAGCAAGGCATAAAAAATACGGTTTTTTTGACGTCAATTTACTGCCCTTAGAACAAGAAAACACATATACCGTATTTTTTATACATCACTCATTTCCACTCACACAGTATATTTTTTTCTAGAAATTTATTTATTGTAAATATTTTGTTGTTAAAATTTGTGAAGCTACATTTAATTGTTGTTCAAAAACTAGACATTTTCGGGCAAATGTTTTCACCTGAAGATTAAGTTTCCAACATATTGCGAGACAGTTAAAAAACGTTCTGTATAATTTCCAAATCGACTTTACTATCAATAAATGTCACTTATTGTAATATTTATAGTTTTATATTAAAACTTTATTGTTTTTTGACCTATTATTTTATATTATTAAATATTGATAGTAATGGGTATAAGGTCTAAAAAATATATATTTAAATATTTATCTCGACGTTTCGCTATTAGGTAATTATCTCCTGAAGATGTTATTACCTAATAGAGAAACGTCGAGATAAATATTTAAATATATATTTTTTAGACCTTACACCCATTACTATCAATATTTAATTTTATAGTTTTATTTAAGTCACCTAGTGAATTTCTGCTTTAAATTAATTAAAAGGCAATGTCTTTCACGCATATATGTATGTGTAATAAATGCAAAATGTATTGGCTCTTGAACATTCGATCTATATGTGAAAACTGCACATATTCTAAAATATAAAGAAATGCCTCAGGGAACAGCCGTCAATTATTAACCAATTATAAAAGAGACCCGAATTGATTCTGATTGACTCTTAAGCCAACTTATTACGAGAGAGATGAAATATGCATCAGTCCCTTTGATTGAAGAAATCTCCAATGTTTGCATGTCGCATCCAGCTCGATAAGAGTCCAAATAGCCCGAGATTGTATCCATGTTTTCTATCTTTGGTATAACCAAAAAATATAAAACAATACCTACAAAAAATATTTATTATTTTATTGTCTAACTAAAATCACAGACTAGATAATATATATTATCTAGTCTGTGCTAAAATGAAGTAAATCTTATACATATTTGAGCGAGAAGCACTACATTTTTCTGTACAAAATTTTGTTCTATATATCCGAAGTCCGTTATATCGAGGTTTTACTGTATGTATACAAATTTTTTTTTCAGAGTTATTATTGACGTACTAAGGCAAGCTTCAAAGTCTTCAGTAGTCTACAGGAGATTTCCTCAAGCAGGCTTGTTAATCAACCAAGCCATGGGGTTGGCAACAAAACTCTTTGAAATTGATGAGCACCCGCAGTATTCCGACACTTTGATGGATTACGGCTTTTATTTTCTAAGCTACGACTCTATACAAGAAAGCGTCAACTACTATGAGAAGGCCTTAAAAATAAGGAAAAACATCTTCGAGAAGAACAATCTACAAGTCGCCGTTGGATTAGAGAATCTAGCGTACGCTCATTATGTAAACGAGTATAGCTCGGGAAATTTCTACTATGCTAGGTAAGTTTTTACCATTTTACTTAATTTGATTTTTTAAAAAGTGTTATCTGCCTATCAAATAACATAAAAATTAAAAAAAAAAACATCTTCATGTACACACAAAATTTCATTCAATGGTGTGATGATTTTTTATATAAAAAAAAATAATTAAGACAAATACTATTGTTTTTTTAGGGATTCCATCCTAAAACTCGACTTACCCAAGAAAATAATAATTAAAAAAATTTGTTACTGGTATTTAAAATTCTGTACATTTAATTAATATTTTGAACCCCTCAATTAGGTCTAGAAAGGTGAAATTAACCCTTTGGGGACCGATGGCAAACGGGGTTCGTTATGGCAAGTTTTTGAGGAAAGCAGCATTTATTTGAAAATTTTATTATATTCGCCCCTTAAACAAATACATTTTAATGTAAAATCCATAATATCACTAAAAAAATTTTTTAATATCTTAGCAAAAAGATTTACCTTTTCAGCTATTTGTAAGTTTGGTTGCCTATACTGATACATATTCTCGCTATAAGCGTGTTCGAATGGTCATCTCTCAAAAGTTTACTTATCATATTTTCGCAAACCTTGATGCGCTAAATTAAACTTTGTGATGTGGAGATTGGCAAAGGTGGTTTAAACTCTATCGCAATTCCATATAGTTGCTATATTGATCACACGTCTGGACGTCTGGGTTAAAATTGTTCAAATAAAATTACTTCTGTAGTTTTGGCTTTGTACTATACACTAATTGAAAGAATATAGTAAGGTCGATAATTTACTGTTTTCGCAAAGAATCAATCAATTGTAGTGTTTATTTTGGTTTAAAATTAAAAAAAAAATTAATCAAAAGACATCTCGAATATTATCGTTCAAGTCCATAACACAAAAAAGTAGTTAAAAGAAAATTAGCGAGTAAATATTTCAATCTTTTCAAAACTCTGTAACTTGGGGGAAAATGCCCATACAAACATGTTATACATATCCTTGCCCAGTTTTATCGGTACTGTTTTTCATATTCATAACCCTATGATCCATCGCCCAGTTTTCTTTATTGTTCCCATCCCGACGTTCATTCACTCATTGCTAGTTTTTTCGTTTTACTCGTTCATCGCCAATAATCTCTCAATTTAAATTCAGGGAATACGCGGAGCGAGCAGTTCGGATAATGGAAAGAATTCTTCCTCAGGACCACCTAATGTTGGCGTCGGTGAAGAGAGTCAAAGCTCTAATCCTGGAGGAAATAGCGTTGGATATGCGAAATACCCACACACAATATTCACAGGAGAAAATTCTTCAAGAGGCGGAGAAGCTCCACAAAGATGCCTTGGCGTTGTCGCACATCGCCTTTGGCGAGCGAAATGTTCAAACGGCGAAGCATTACGGCAACTTAGGCAGACTTTACCAGAGCATGAGCAACTACGAGGAGGCCGAGAAGATGCACTTGCGAGCCATAGCGATCAAAGAAGAACTGCTTGGCCCCAACGATTACGAAGTTGGTTTGAGCGTTGGGCATTTAGCATCACTTTACAACTATCACATGAAGAGGCAGGAGGAGGCCGAGAAGTTATACTTGCGGTCTATTCAGATAGGTCTGGATTTATTCGGAGATGCTTATTCGGGTTTAGAGTATGATTATCGTGGGTTGATTCACGCTTATACCGAATTGCAAGATGTCCACAACTTGCTGCATTATTCTCAAATATTCCGAGAGTGGAAACGGAAGAGAGAAGACATGGTGGTCACACCACCTATCATACAGGACCCACTACCCATTGACAAGGTCGTTCAAGAATTTCTCAGGCTTTGTTAATAAGTTACGATCGAAGATTTTGTTAATTAGGAAATCTTTGTGAAGGCGATTCTTCAAGACCTTCGTTATAATATGTTACATTGATTCACAGAGTGCAACAACTTATGAATTATAAAAATCATGAAAATAGTTGCACCTAGTATTACTAGAAACTTTGAGAATCTCTACATACTTTTTCTCGTTTATGCGATTACTAATTTTAGTTTTCATTCAGAATATTAAATAATTTATTGTTTTGTTTTTTCGATTGTTTAGTCACTATTATGGCATTCCGATTAATTATTACAGAAAATAATTTTTATAAACTGATTGTACTCTTGTAATATTGTGTAAGTTTAATTAAGAGGTAAGTTGTGCGAACATAGTTTATTCCTAAATTGAATATGTAAAGTTTCTCAAAGCCAATCCATTTTGAAATCTAATCGATTTTGAAAAGATAACCAATTTTGGAAAGCTAATTGATATTGAAAAAGCGATTGACGTTCCTTTCATGCAATTAGCAAACTTCCGAATAACGATTTGATGTCGATTAAGTGCTGACTGTTAGATATACAAATAGATCGATGATAGTGATTAGAGTAAATTAAAATATTCTCGTGTATAAACATACAAATAGCATGTACTGCGTAGGCATTGCTGCGACTTGAATAGCTACTGTCGACACTTTCTATTAAAAAACTGCCAATATTGTAAATAGATCTCTCTTGTATGTATTTAAAGTGAAACAAAATGTCTCTAAAATTGTTAATATAATGCATATTACTATATTACAGAAGTCGTTTCTTTTCATCTACATCGGCGATTTACTTAAAAAAAATACAAATAAAGTCAATAATAATAGAAATGAGAACTCCCATAAAAAAAAAACCTTAGGAAAGGTATAATCAAATGAAACAAAACATCATATTAATTTTTATTTAAAAAATAAATGAACTGTCTTAAAGAATAATGCAAGAAGGGATGATGCATTACGTTTAATTCACGTTCGAAATAACAAAAATAAAACTGTCATGGTATCTAATGGAAAAATGAAATCGTTCACTTTTAATAATCAATACAAAATATTTAAGAATACAAGAAGACCAGCAATACACATTAGGAATATTAAGAAATAATATTTATGTTTCTACGGGATTGTGGGAAAATATAACAGTTAGTCACTGTAATCCTGTTTACATATTCATCCATTTAATAAGTACAAATAGGGCTGTCTAGGTTCCAACAAAAACTTGAACACAGTATATTATTTCGGTAACACAAAAAAATATGTAACAATACAGGCGTATTTCTTATATACAGATAGTGTTTAGAGAGAGACGATTGATTTAAATAATGCACTCTATTATGAATCTATATTAGATAATGTTAAAAAAAAGTATAAAAAATAAATAAGAAAATGCTTAATTTTTTATGGTGGGTTTTTATGAATTTTTTTGTATTGTGAAAATGAAATGATATGCCTTTGTTAATACTGCAAAATAAAAAGCATAGCCTCGCTTAAACAATAAAACATGTTAATAGAGTACAAATGATAATAGAGTACAGATATTAATAGAGTACGAATATTAATAGAGTACAAATATTAATAGAGTACAACTATCATGATCAATCACACGAACGTGCCTAAAACTAATCCGTTATAAATACTGACTAAAATATACAACATCCATGGTTAATATATTTTATAATATAAATAATTTACACGTTATGTACACAATAATAATGGTATAAAATTATAAAAACAAAAAGTTACAATTAGGGAAGTTAAATAGAATTCCGAGGACGGTTGCCACAATAACTGCCTTTAAATTCACAATCTGCGATTTCCAGTATGTAGTCCTTTTTCCTACATGCTTATTAAAACTTTAATGTTATTGAATCTTGCTTTGGGACGGTAAAGATTGTTCAGTTTACTTAGTTGCGATAATGTTGGAAATTGATTAAGGGTCCAGATCTCAAAACTCAAAAGTAAAGACTAGAAATTTAATTATTGGAGTATGTGAGTGTCCAACAAAATTTTAAAAAATTAAGAATTATTTGTGCGTACACATCCGTAAATAAAATACGAAACATTATGTTTTAGATTAATATGAAAATATATGTTCAAAATATAGTATTTCTCGCCCATAAAGTTAATTCTTTCAGAGTTACTAAAGCTGGGTCCGCTAATTCTAATGTAAGAAACTTTATTATACCTTTTGCCATTTATTTATCGATTGAAATTGTCTCCGACAGTTTGTTTTACCTCCACGTTTGACACTCACACACCCTGTAGTACTGTATAGGCAAGTACACAAAACCAAACGTACAGGACCGTGCAAAAGATCACAATCTGAGGGCACAATCGTCATCATGAAATAGTGCATGAGTTCCGCGGCACACAGCTCTTCGCGTCGCTACCGGGGGAAGTTGGAGTGCTGATGAACTTCATCTTTCGGTGGCCTCCGTTGCTTTTCCGCTGACTGTGCGTGTACCTTAACTGTTTCGATGTCGTCGTTAGTGCGTAAGACTTCAAATGCTGTTTGACACAAGCCGGCAACGGCAGCTGCTCGATACTGTACATCGTCGTCCGGGCGACTATAGCCCGGCAACACAGCTCTTGTAGACTTAAAACTGTACGAAAAAAAATTGGCATTTTAGAGTTTCTCTAACCAGAGATAAGATGAAATATACACCAATGTTTATTCTATATCTATACCTAATAAATATTAAAAATTAACGAAAAGTACAGGGTGAAGATTCTATAAAATGATTTTAATATTTTATTTATCAACAACTTCTTCACAACGAAACAAAAACTTTAGAATACTATTATTTTATTTTATTTTCAGTAGGTGTAAATTTTAATTAGAAAAGGAAACTGGTCTGTTTAGAGAGAGTATACATACTTTGTAAACCAGACTGGTGTCCAAAATTAAAGGAACAACTACGAGCGAAAAAATAATTCGATCATTTTCAAAAATCTTAATAGAGAAACATTCATTCTATAGCATGCATTTGGAGACATTAACCAGAAAAAAATCATTGAAGCCCATGGACTTGTTTAATATTTGCGAGATTTTCCTAAAAATTTCTGTTTTTCGTTTGTCACATGAAAAAGGGACTTTTCTTTCAAAATAGAAAATTTTTTCGCAAAGTATCAAAAAGTAGAAAGTTTTTCCTTGAAAATGATGTGCAGAACATTTTCACATGGCCACTTTTCTCGGAATTGCAGACTTTTGAAAATGACTGAAATATAATTTGTTCCCTCGTACATAACCAAAAGTAAATATAACCACAATAATGCCAATAAATTCTTGATCCTAACAATACATACCTTTGTTTGATCTCCACAATCGTTCCATTCCGTTCCTCTGAAGAGCCATTCGTGAGAGTTCACTGAAGCTCTCCATAATGTTAAAATTGCACAACGGGGAGACTTCAAAGAAAGCCATGCTGTGCTTCTCAGCATAGGTTTGGGCATCTCGCTCGCCCACCTTGCGGTTGAAAGCCAAGTGCAATCGGTTTCCCACTAATACTTTGGGCACCCCGGGTGCATGCTCGTCGACCTCTTTCAGCCACCGATCCAAGCCGTCGAAGGACCACCTATTGGTGATGTCATAAACCAGTAAGACTCCTTGGGCACCCCTCGAGTACGATCGAATGATCGTGCAAAACCGGCCCTGCCCGGAAGTGTCCCATAGCTGGAGCTTCACCCTTTTGCCATCCAATAGAATGGTTGTAGTCTTGTAAGCTGAAATAGAAGAAAAAATCTTAGATTTCAGAAGATATATTATACAAATAGTTTATGAATTAACAATAACAACAATAGTAAAAATTAGTTCATGAATCAGATTTATCATTACTCTTAATGTTTCAATCTTAATCCCCTTTTCTTTCCTTATGTATCTTGCATTTTTTCTTTAGGTCTTGACTTTAAATTAAAATTCAAACTTATTTATTTTTTTTATTTCATTATTTTATTTCACATTGTCTATGTTTCGTCTATTTGGTACTAGGCTTCTTCAGGACAAAATTTAAAGAAAGGCAGAGGGAATACAATGTATTAATTATATCTAAAAAATTATATACACGTAAAAAATATTACAATTATTTATTATATAGAATCATTTCTTTTTAATATTCTACATATTATTTTCCATTGCATATTACCTACAAAATCTTTTTTTAGGATTTTTTTTGCGTTAATTTAATTCCAATGTAACACATACACAGCACCATCTATTATAGCCATGTCATATTTTAGAAAATAAAGATGCATGTTTGAAGTACAGGGATTATATTATTTAGTACTATCACAGATACCCAGATAGCTCACCAGATAGGGAAAAAGGTTGCGGTTTTGAGATTGAAATGGCATCTTTTTTGGTTCGTTTCAGCATCTTTTTAAGATGGCGCCACGGGCAATAAATGTTAAATTTAATTTCTTTAAAACGGTATCGTATTTAGTTTTAGCAGGTTTTAACTTTTGAGACCAGCACGGTATAACATGATGCAAGATTTCACAGGCCTTCGGGAGTTATAATAAGTCGTGGAGAGTGGTAAAAACATTGCATTTTTTACAGGCATAATTGGATGTTTTTTCTTCTACTCCTATTCTTTAAATTTTCTTGCAACTTAGGCAACCCTTCACATTTCTAATGAAAAGCATCAAGGGCCCCACACACGATCAGTTAAACTGCGCAGTTTAACTGTGCAGATAAACTGTCAGTTTAACTGCGCATTTTGTGAACTGAGCGTGTAGGGGCTACGTCAGTTTTTAGTTCAGTTTGCTCCCATTTTTTGCTCAGTTCTGTTGATTGAAACAGTTAAGAGGCCCGTTGCGGCCCTTTAAAATGTGCGATAAAAGAAGGGCAGCTGTGTGTGCTGTAATTGCAGCTTCTGTTTTAACTGATGAAGAAGAAAAAGAGAACAAGAGAAAACGACGCAGAACTTGGAGTAAGGGATGGTACCTGAAGAGAAGCGCTTCTTTAAAAGATTACCAATTACTCAAAGAATTGCGAGATGACAATGAGCTAGACGATTACAGAAATTATTTGAGAATGGATGAACATATTTTCGAGTTAGAACGAACGAGAAACAGGAAAGAATGGTGCAGGTGTGCAGTTCATCCCACACACGATCAGAAAAACTGTACAGTTTATCGCAGAAATCCGGAGCATTTGCTCAGTTTTTTAAAACTGTGCAAACTAGTGTTAATGACGTCACACAGTCCGCAAAACTGCACAGTTTACGCAGTTTAACGTATAGTTCTGACGTCACACAGTTAAACTGCGCAGTTTAACGGATCGTGTATGGGGCCCTTTAGATGAGCTATCTGGTTATCTGAGGTACTATTATCTGAATTAAAGTTAATAGATTTGTTATCCTTTTTGACAAATAATGATTTATATATTATACATTTAAACCAATTGTCTTCTTTTTTTTTAAGATTTCTATATTGTTAAAATCATAAATATGTGTATGTGTAATGTTGTGTTTGCTAAGTGCTGTGTAATTTTCCAGTTCGTTTTGTTGCATAAATTTATACAGTAGTGTCGATTATCCGAACTAATTGGGACCAAGGGTAGTTCGGATAATGGATTTGTTCGGATAATCGATTTTACAGAACAGTAAGAAAAACAAGTAGGTATATAATGTGTTAATGTTTATATACATTATATTTTAATATAACATAGCTTTTTAATAAAGTAATCACTCAATTTCATTTGAACAAGTTGTCCTTTTTTCTTCACAGCCAATTTAAATATCAACACAGGAATGGTGCGTCGCTTATATCAATTTAATACTTAATGCTCGTCGGTGTTGTAGGGTTAACTAAGACTGTGTTTTTATACCTCATTCATTTACAAAGTCTCCGGATGAAAAATAAACAATTTTAACCAAAAATGTTTGCATTGACGAATAGCTAATAGATGGTTAAATTAGATCATAATAGTTGAAAATTATGTCGGATAATCGACGCTCTACTGTATGTTGTTTTCCCCTATACATTCAAGATATTGCCTTGTTTCATCCACATAACCGTAGAATAGTAAAAAGAAATGATTCTATATAATAAATAATAATTGTAATTTTTACTTTTTAACGACTAATATGAGTGATATAATTTTTTAGATATAAGTATTTGATAAAAGTTGAACCATAAGACTCATTTACATACATAAATTTTAGCTTATTTAAAGTTTTTTCTGAAGAAGCCAAGTATCAATATAGGGGAAATAAAATAATGAAATATAAGAAGAAAGAACATGTAAGAGCCTACCAAATTTAAAAAATCACAAATTATTTTTTTTTTTTTTAATTTTAAAAACGTTAATATCTCATCTAATAAGTTTTGAACACTGCACTGATGAATGTTACGAGCAATAGATAAAAATCTTGAAATAAGGTGAGTTGTACAAAAATAACTTGTTATAACGCTTCATATTATAACTAATTTTAATTAATTGCTAATTTACAATTTAAAAGAGTTTTGTTTCCATTTGAATGGCATAGCAGTATAAGCGTATGTATAGGATATAGTAATTATATGTTAGGTTAATCAATTTTTGAAAATATTGATTATATCTTAATTTATTCTGCGCTATAATGATAAATATTTTACTGAAAAGTACCTAATCATTTTAATATCTAAATTTAATAACATATAAGAAGAAATTTTTGAGGTTGTTTTCATGAGTATTAGTTCATTAAATTAAATAATATAAACAAAAAAGGCTATATTTTATGAATAATATTCCTGACGTATTGAGCGTTTCGTGGATATCTGCTTCCTCAGTGGAACTACATTCTATGGAACACAAAAAAAAATAAAATATTTTTTTCTTCGTATTGTTTATTTTAATGGACTAATACTCATGAAAAAAACTTCAAATATATTCATACAAAAGTCCAAGATTCTAGAACATTGCATAAGAAGAAAGATCATAGCTTATACCCTCCTATTGAACGATGAAAAAAGAACAAATATTTTATATTTTTTTGTGGTATTTCTCCGATTTATATGCATACAAGAAAATCATCTAGAATTAATTATACAACAGATGTTCACATGACCACACTATATAATAGAAATGAGAAGAATACGTACACTTACCGCTGCCGCTACAGAACGGTGACTCGGAAGCCCCGTCGTCAAGATCGGAGAGAATTTCTTGTTTCCCGACATCGCTGTCTCCAACGAGCAGGAACTTCAGCAAGTAATCGTATTGCTTCTGTGGAGGCCTTCCAGTATCCTCAGCCATAACAAAGGTGTCGGACCAATTTTCACCATAATAACACTCACCCACACAGATCCTCCTCACAAAAACCGAATTAACAGAAGGAACATGACAAAGGTCTGCCTCAACGTTAAGCCCCCGAGAAGCTATCCCATGAAGACCGCTTCTTGCCACTTGTAACACATAAAAATGCTAATATTTGGCTTTCATTTATTTTTGTATTAACACAAGGTCGTTTGAACTGTTGTGCAAATAAACAAGACGAAAGTTGGGATTATAGCGCGAAATGAGCCCTAATGAGCTCGTTCTAACTAAGGAGCACTTGCCATAACTGTGTTGTCCACGTTTTCTCTTGGTTTTTAAAGGAAAGTTGCGAATTACTGTCGAAAGTGGAGAAGAAGAAACCAAAGACTGTCAACTAATGACTGTCAACCTGTGTCCACCTTCATCTGTGGGGGAGACAGGGATTTTGCTGTCAATCTGGTGATTTTTCTCAGCGGAAAAGTCCCTAGGTTGTGTTCTAGATTTTTGTTTGAATTAGTTCTTAACTTTCTATTCTGCCTGTCTCTCTCTAGCTTTAATATTAACTATAGCGGTGAATGTAAACGTCTTTATTTAATATCTGTAATGAAATTAAACATAAAGGCCTATTTTTTACCTCCTCGCAGAGAAAGTATAGGGATCATGCGAAACAAAATTTTTGAAATGAATCTCGACGTTTTGAGAGCCCCTGAGTCGATTTTACCATTTTTTGCTTTTATACCTGTCTGAGTATAGATGTGTATAAACACGATAACTAAAACACGACTTGAGTTAGATCAATTAAATTTGGTATTTAGTCATTTTAACTAAAAAGTAAGTCGTATCAATTTTTGGGTATATTCAAATAACCGGAAGTGGTGATTTACCCGAAACGGAAATAGAACTCGTTCAAGTACCCTTTTGCTTCAAGGTATTTGATTCAAATTTTGTACTAGATTTAGAAATAACAAAAAAACTCACAGATATCAATTTTTAGCACAATTGCTCAACCGGAAGTGGTAGTTTACCTGAAACGAGAATGAACTTTTTCAAGTAAAAAACCATTTTCCTTCAAGGAATTTCTTTCAAATTTTGTAGTCACTTTAGAAATAACAAAAAACCCACAGATATCAAAATTTAGCACAATTGCGCAACCGGAAGTGGTCTTTATTAACAATGCAGAGAAAGTATAGTGATCTTGCGAAAAGAATTTTTTGATATTTTGATGATTCTCGATGTTTTGAGTGATTTTGAGTCGATTTGGCCCTTTTTCGCTTTTTTATTTGGCTGTGTGTGTGTGTGTGTGTAAACACGATAACTCAAAAACGACTTAAGCTAGATCGATGAAATTTGCTATGTAGTCATTTGAGCTAAAAAGTAAACTCGTGTCAACTTTTGGGTTAATTCGGACACTCGGAAGTGGCAGTTTACCTGAAACGGAAGTGAAACTCTTCCAAGTAAAGTGCCCTTTTGCTTCAAGGTATTTGTTTCAAATTTTGTACCAGTTTCAGAAATAATGCAAAACTGACAGATATCAAATTTTAGCTTAATCCCTCAACCGGAAGTGGTAGTTTACCTGAAACGGAAGTGACACTCTTTCAAGTAAAGTGCCCTACTGCTTCAAGGTGTTTGTTTCAAATTTTATACCTGCTTCAAAAATAACGAAAAACTCACAGATATCAAATTTTAGGTTAATCCCTCAACCGGAAGTGGTAGTTTACCTGAAACGGATGTGAAACTCTTTCAAGTAAAGTACCCTTTTGTTTCAAGATATTTGTTTCAAATTTTGTACTAGCTTCAGATATAACGAAAAACTGACATATATCAAATTTTAGCTCAATCCCTCAACCGGAAGTGGTAGTTTACCTGAAACGGAAGTGTAACTCTTTCAAGTAAAGTACCCTTTTGCTTCAAGGTATTTGTTTCAAATTTTGTACCAGCTTGAGAAATATCAAAAAACTCACAGATATGTAATTTTAGCAGAACTGTCGAACCGGAAGTAATCTTTTTTATCTATTTTTTTAAATATGCATGAGTGCATGTATAATAACAAAATTATTCAAAAATCGTTCTGAATCCTAATGTGAATCTGTCTTATCTTGTCTAGTGCAACTCAGAAACATGCGAGAAAGTCGAGTGGAGACCACTTCATATTTATTTACTAAGTAGTGTAGTGGTTGAGGTAACTAACAGGTAAAAACACATTTTTTTAATATTTGCAGGTAATGCAACTATTTTTAATGGAATACAGTGGAATCCACTTATTACAACTTCGCTTATAACGACCAACCTTTTTAGCGACGTAAACATACACTCACGTTAGGTTTTCATATAAATTACTGTGAATGTACATCCGTTTAGTACGACTCCGCTTTAAATGACCAACCACTTTGGACGACGTATTTTCTTTTATAAAATGACCGGTTAGAACGACGATCGTCTTATTTACATACTCCCTCCTCTCTGTACAATACTGGTTGACGCGCGATAGGGTTAGTATTTGGTCAACTATTGATAGGTCATTATCTTCGTACGAAAAATGAGTTTTATGAATCGCAAATCTTTCTTAATTGTTGGTGTTTGGTAAGTCCAAACGGTTAAAGAAGTTTTAAAGACATATGAATGTTGCCAGTAGATTATGAGAGCAATGGCAAGGCCTGGATGACACCTGAAATTTTTACCAAATGGGAATGTGTTTGGGATCGTGAATTAACAAACAAGAAAAAAATCCTGCTCTTAGTTGATAATTGTCCAGCACATCCCACAATCACTGACTTGAAAAGTATAACTCTGGTTTTTTTGCTACCCAACACAAATCCGGTATTGCAACTCACGGATTAAGGGATTCGAGCCATGAAATCACACTTTCGCAAAAATCTTGTTTTAAAAATTATTGACTGTCTTGATGCAAAGGAAGATGCCAGCGCCAAGCATCCCTAAGATTACGGTACTCGATGCCATTTTAATGATTTATGATTCCTGGAAC
>JAWQRP010000185.1:0-36812 GCA_033557875.1 Quadriops clusia | reverse complement strand
GCATTCATTGTGTTTTTGTCCTGTTTCTAACCTCTATCGTCTTTATCGTAGAATATAAACTCGATCAGCATCGGCTTGATGGCGACAACTTATTTCATCAAATCAATGTCACAGGCACTTGTTTCTTGTTGTCTATTTTTTTTGCTCTTTCATTGCATGACATTGCCTCCTATAACATTTACGTATATGCACATTCCACAGTTCTTGATTGTGTTCCATTCAACGTTCCATCGCATAACCTCACTTTTCGAAAATTCACCAGATTGCCTCTAAAGCTCCAAAATGCTGTACTTTAACTAACTGTTAATGTATAATTTACACGTTTTGCCCATATTTAGACCCCAACAGGGCTCTAAGACGTCTGACTCGTTCCTTCAAAAAATGACAGCGGCGTAGATGGTAAGCCGCCTGCACTGGAGTTGAAATGTCAAATTCCGACTTTCACCTTCAAGCTTGATTATACGGGGGGTAACCGCAACTCTTTGGTACGAAACAAATTATTCGCTAAAATAAACGATTAGAGCAAAACAATAATTTATTTCGTTACTTTTTAATTTGTTGATGCAAGTAGTTAAATTCTCCCTTAGAAAACTCATTGATGTTCTTTAAAATGCGATTTTTTCATAGTTGCGCAACCATCGATACACACTCACCATAGAAATCATATTCCTTAAAATGGGAAAATTACCGACGGACGGACGGACGGACGTACGTACGTACGTACGCACGTACGTTACGACGGTAATTATGTTTGTTGATTCCACAGCTTATATGTCATGTAGTGGTTACCCAAGACTATTATAAATAATATATGTTTTATAAATGTTTTACAAATAACTTTAATATAAGCTTTATAAAACCAAAAAGTGGCATAAATAGCTAATTAGTTTTATAAAGTCTGCAAAATTCGCAAATTTATTTTATAAATGAAGCGGACATCTTTATGATGCTTTGTCCAGTTCAGAATGGCATCCATCTTGAACAATGTACATATCATTTCCCAATAAGTGAATTATCTAGAGCAAAGGCAATAATTTACGAATTGTTTAGGCTGCAGAATTAAGTTTTTAGAGTGATATGACAATTAGTTGACTAATATACTTCAATAACATGTTTGGTGATAAATAATATGTATGCAATATTTACAATAAGACATATGATTTTTAAAGGCGCTTGCATTTTCAAGAAGTAACTTCATACATTTTATCAGTAAAGTGGCATGCTCAGTTCATTTTCAACTTTTAAATTAGTATACTCGTAAATCAAATAAAAATAATAATGGACATTGGTGGGTTTAAAACGGTAAGGTTATAAACGACAATACAACTACTACAAGAGTGAAAAGTTATATAAAGTTTGCCAAATTATTTCGTAAGATGCAAAATTGTGTTATAAAAGATATTCAGATTGCCATTATAAATAAAAATTCTTATATAGAAATAACAGCAGGATACCTATCAAACTCGAAATGGTTTTATAAATGTGTTAAGATATACTTTAATATAGTAAAACACCTTTATAATTTGCGCCTATTTTGGGTGTATAAAGGTTGTATAAGGATCGAATAAACATTTTCAAGACATTTTTATAAAACTCCTGGTTTATTAATTTGTCGAGAAAACGTTTTCTCAGCAATTATGTAACTTTTTGTATTACTTTAATATAATAAGATTACTTGATAACCTGCGCCTATTTTGGGTGTATAAGCATTATATAAGGGTCTAATAAACGTTTTCAAGACATTTTTATAAAACTTCTGGTTTATTAAATTGTCGAGAAAATGTTTTCTCAGCAATTATATAACTATTTGTGCTAGTTGGGATTGTTATAATGGACTGAACGTGCAAAATTTGTGATCAAATTTGTTGGCTTTTGCTCTTCAACTGAACTGAAAATATACTAATTTCTGGAAGGTGACTAAAGTAATATTAAAGATAGAACAGCATCTATCATTTATTTTGATTTTATCTTTTTCATTATTTCAATTATAAACTCCATTTTATTATATATTTCTTAGATACATTTGTCGTTAGAAATGAAAATATCTCCTTAAAATATAATTTATGGTACTCATTACTATTTCTACGTCTATGATTACTTCATTAAATTTGAAGAATAAAAATACTGTTAACAAAATAAAGAGACATTATGAATAATCATGAAATAACACGATGGCATTTGAGGGCGAATTCCATGAAGTAATATTCCGAATAAAAGTGAAACAATACTTAAAATTAATTAATCCCCCGACAATTCAGTCGCTGTAAGTGGAAATGAAACGATTCATTATCCAATATTCCTCTCAAAATAATAAATACCCCAATAAACGAAGCGACAGTAATTGTGTTTACTCGACGCGATGGTCTCCTGAAATTGATTACTATTTAAGCAATAACAAAGCCTCAAATACGATCGCTTGCATTGACATGTGTCAGGTACATGTTCGGTTTCACGCGGTTTCTTTATAAAAATTCATCCCAAGCACACTTTTTGGGCAAAAACGGGGGAAAATGATAGATTGCGCCCTCGCACCCCTTCCCGTCGATTTAATTTTCCGCGCCCGAAAAATAACAAAAATAATGCGTCGAATAAAAAGGGCCTTTGTTGTAACACGTCTCGTCCATGTTTAAAATTAAAGAGCGCGGGGGATTTATTTGGTATTTTTTTTTTAATTTTTTTTACTGTGCAAACATGTACATGTATAGTCTGGACACATAGAGCTATTCTGTAAAACGAGTTGTTGTCCAATTCAATTTTTGTTTGTGTTGATTTTCAACGTTTTATTTTCGGGGAAATGAATGAAATAAATTTACGAGTGTGAATTATATGTATTCTACATTATACTTAATTTTAAAAAATTGCATTAAGATGTAGTCGTGCCATACAGCTCTCTACACCTTAACATTTGTAAACATTTACTTCTAGCATTTAGTAGCCATATAGACGGTGTATTTAAATTACTACTACAAGATAAATGCAGACATAAGAAATAATATAATAATAGACAATGGAAGTAATATTATTTAAAATAATAATAATTATTATATAATACAAAGAACTATTTTTAGTATATATAAAGAAGAACTATTAAATAAAATCGCTAATACGAAAATTAAAAACTTGTAATAAAAAGTTAATAGAGAATATGTCCTGAAGACTGATGAAATATATAAAATAATTACATAAGGAAAATATGCGGTACATATAGATATAAATAGATTTAATTTAACAACTTTATTAAAGTGAAAAACACCTTCAACCATTGAAATTTGAATTAGCTTAAACAAAAATGACAAGTAAACAAAGTTAAACAAACAAAATAAAAAATTGTGAAACAATAATAAATAAATAAATTTTATGTCACTACATTTATAAATACTGAAGGTTTAAAATAAAATCAGTAACATTTAACATTCAACAACTACAACCATATATATTAAAATTTACTTTAGAAAAATCAAATGATAATAAAATAACATTTTTAGATATGACTTTAACTAATAAAAAAATATACTAAAACCCATACTTTTATTATCGTTATATTTTAAAATTATTTTTTTATGAAAAACTTATTTTTTATAAACTGGGAAAAAAGTTCAAATATTGGTATCACGATATAACAACGAGGATAACATAAAAGGCTCCTTCTATAAGCATATTATTGAATCAGTACGTACATATAAACATTGGAAAATGAATGAAGTATAACTGAAAACTGAATAAAATGTAAATGGAAAATAAATGAAAACGAACGAAGTTCAACTAGAAAATGATTATTTACATTAGCAAAATTCACTGAACGCACAGAAAAAGAAAACAGCGCTCCGCCAATAAAAGTTTAAAAGGCTAAGGATCCCCGTGAATAATTAAAGGAGTTGAACTTCTTTTACGTTTACGTGCATACTGTATGCCCGAGGAAAACAAGGCAGACTACTAAAAGTGCAAATAAAAAACTCAAATGCCCGCCTAAATAACTGATGGCCGGATGAAAAATGCAAGCCAAGTCGATAGTATTAAAGAAACAGGCGCATTCATCCAGGTCCTTATTCTCGCGTAGCGCCAAAAATATTTATTAAGGACAAGGACCGAAGCGGCTTTAGGGGGTGAATTAAATATTTAGGAGGAAAACTGGGAATGACGGCGTAAAAATCTGGGAAATCTCTCGGCTGGGCGTCTGCCGCTTCTTGCAGATGAATACAAATTTTCGTCGTTCTTGGAAATTATGCTAAAAATTTGTGCGATGGTCGCTATGTGTACTTACAATAATAATTCCAAATTTTATATCACAAACAAATATTAAAATGAATAATATAGAGCATAATAAATATGTACCTATATACTTCCAAATTGGGTATGATAACATAGAATATTTAATGCGAATATTAATGTTAGGTATATATTTCATTAAAAAATATTATTTTAAATAAACGTTGACTTTATGCGCAATTTGGGTTGAACGTTTTTATTTGCTTGCTCACATATTAAAAGCCTCCTTCATAAAAAGCTCCACTTTGATATTTACGCCTAGGGCTGAACGCGAAATAAAATAAAATCTCTATCCTGTTTTCATTTGCTTTTCCGGGGCTGTTTTCCATTTCCGGTTTGAAAAGTTTTTTAAGTTTAGTTAATGAAGGGTAATGATCAAAAATGCTGTGATCCAAATTTGATGTAGGAATATGATTAAATTACACATAAATTTAATGAAAAAATAAATTTAAAGGAAAACTAAATTTAATGAAAAAGCAAATTTAATGCAAAAATAAGTTTAATGTACAATGAGGAACTAATTACATACAACCCCAAAAATCAAACTTTTGTTAAGAAAATAGAAAATTGTAAATTTTAATATTACTATTATTTATTATTCCCTTTATTGTTTTTCCATAACATCCTTGTTAAGTCACCTAATTAAAAATAATTATTTTTAATCATAATCTTCTAACATTTAATGTAAAAATCAATTTAATGAGCAAATAAATTCAACGAAAAAAATTTAATGAACAAATAAAGTCGAAAGTTTTCGAAAATTACAGGAGATGGAGTAATAGTGGGATTAAGGGTCGCCCAGTCGGCAAAAAAGTTTCGCTAGGAAACAGGACAAAAAAGAGGGCAAAAACAAAATGTGCTCATAATCTCTTTTGAAGTGAGTTGGCGAGGATATATCGAACAACGGGGATCCTGTAGATAGCCTTCATAAAACAGTAATTAAGTCCCCTACAAAATGTATAATATTTACGTTTTTTCACATAAAAAATCATCCACTTAAAAATGAATAGATCTTTTCAAAGTAAGACAGACAGTAAGAGCAGGAAGTAAACCATCATAAATAACGAAAGAATGGTCATTTAAATAAAATAAAAAAACATTCGTTTATGTGTGCGTAGGTTGATTATGAGCATTGCTGCAAAACTCTCTGGAAAAGATGAGCACAGGAACATTGTGTTGAACTTTATGCGGTTGCCAAGTCTCTTGGCACCCTGCCTTCGAAAAACGAGAACTTTTATGTTGTTCTTTGTGGGTGTAGTTGCTAAACAAAGGGAAACAGAAAGGAGGCCATACGTTTAGAAAGAGTGGAAAGCCGATGTCCGGTCGATAAACTAAGAGGGAAAAATCAATTTTACTCGTGGGAAGAATGAAAGGGAGAAAGTGAGAGCGAGAGAGAATGAAATAGCGAAAGGGAGAGAGAGAGAGAGAAAGAGAGAGAGAGCGGGAGAAGGAGAGAGAGATAGAGAAAGAGAGGGAAAGTGAAAACGGGAAATTCACACAAAGAGAGAAAGACAGAGAAAGAGAAATAAGGATGAGAAGCGAAAGGAAAAACATACTGTAGTGCGGCTTTCACTCATTAGTCCTCTGAAGCACGATCCTGCGGGGCTGTGGGAAATGACCCCGCGGCCTTATCCCCTTGTTTCCTCTTTTCCTTCCTCAGATCAACCCGCAAAAAGTCCCGACTCTTTCCACGAAAATTTCGATGATTTTTATAATAATTATATTTTTCTTTATTTTTTTTTAGTTCTGTTTTTGTTTGCTTTTGTTTGCTGCTTGTTTATTTGTTCGATTGTTTATTTATCTTATTATTTGTTTCTTAGATTGTTTGTTTGTTTCTGCACACGCTTAGCAGCACACATTTAGTTACCTTCCAGTGCCAACTATGTGCATTTTACGTTCGTACCCCAGAGAATCGCCAACTAAACTACCATCCATTCATGCTTTGGATTAAAATTGTTCTCAACTAACTAGATGTAGCCACAATTGACTAAATTTTAACGCTTTTCTACAGTTTCTGGGATACCCCCGAATCAGTTTTTCCTCGCATTCTGCATCGCAGCAATGGTCGTGGCTCCATCTTCAGGAAGGCCCCCTCAACTAGAAATTGAACCTATGGACCTCTGCATCTTATCCTGCGATCGTTGTTTCAAAGAAACAACTCTCTTGAGCTGCGGAAATCACTGTCTAGAAACTGGAGGCTTCGTTGACGATCCTTGGAGGACCCTTTGCCCCCTTCTAAACAACGAGCCTGCAGTGGACGTATTTTAAAAAATAATTTTTAAAACCATCCTTGTTTCTTATTGTTGTTTACTTATTCATTATTCAAGTTAAATACACATTTGCATATTATGCATTACATATATGTAGAGAGATATAGACGTACACATGTATTATAAGATTATATTTTTGACTGGAGTTAATAAATAAATAAATAATTCATGGAAGATAATTGCCAAAGAAAAGCCGCAATTGGGCGCGTTCTGCTTATTTACTTTGCGAGCAAATAATCCCTAACATGGGCCCTGTTTTAGTGTTTGCCACGTAAACGTGAACACATCCATATTTTACGAAATACAAATTATAAACAAATATTCGGTGTCTCCGCCCTGCATTTTGTAATGAAACACAAACACATTCGATTCCGCGGATGCGTGCAAATGTTATTGAAAATAACGTCCTTTGTCTGCTTCGCCAGGATAATGGGACATTTACTTTAATCGCTGCCTTCGTGACATTAGCAAGAGAAACTCAAATATCCTTCTTCTTGTGGCTTTCATTATTTATTGTTTACTTCATACTGCCAGAATTTCAAGAAAAACATCGACTATGGAGGTTATATGTACTTAACCTGAAGGTTATTAACCTAAATTTGTGCTTCTTCTCTGTTTTGCTTGAAAAAATTGCACTATCAAGTTTCTTATTCAAATTCATCAATTTAAAAAAATAGTAATAATTAAATAAAGTGAGTGAGAACATGATGTGTCCTTAATCTACAACTATTTACTGTAAAATCTCGGTCAATTTTGTAAAAATTCGAGAACCAAGGAATAAGAGATACCCTAGAGTTTTTTATCTTACTAGTGAAAATGTTATCCCATTTAGTTCGTCGTGACAATATTATTTAACCACAACTAAGCAGCTTTCTTACTTCCAATAATAATAATAATAACCATCTGGCAGTCGTCTTTTAGCAGATATATTTTGAGAATAAAATTCTGAGTAAGCAATTCAGTCTCTGCAGAGACACAGAACCATAACTTTAATTAAGAGTAAAATTTAATTAAGAGTAAAATTCAGATGTATATTTTATATGTACTTCTATTTATATTTATCTTCCTAGTTTCCTTGTTTAAATACATCCAATTGAATAGAATGTCTCATAATTTTAACCTGAAGAAGATCGCCGAAATAGTTTGATTTATAACTTTAGAAGATTAGAGACAAGAATTTATATTCTGAGTTTGTATTTTATCGACCTTAACCAATGGGTATGCTCCTTCCCGAGCAAGGAAGTAAAAACGCAAAAATAATAAGCAACGAAAAAATAATAAACAAGGAAAAAATAATAAACAACGAAAAAATATTAAACAACGAAAAAATAATAAGTAAGGAAAGAGTAATAAATAACGAAGAATTAATAAACAAGGGAAAAGTGACACATAAAGCGAAATTAATAAAAAAAGGGAAATCTTTAGAATCATGTCGCTTGCCAAGAAACCCCGTTCCGTCTTAAAAACATTAATATTCATTATTGCTACAGTTGCTTGCGTTTGTCACTTATTTGTTTCTATTGGTAACATGTCACAAACTGCTTGATAAATGGCCCAAACTTTTCGGTTATGATGCGATGCTGCGAGCATATTGAGGCGAAAGAGTGGTAGGGGTTGAGCAAGGGAAGAGGAGGGGGTGAAATTAATACATTCAGCGGTTTATGTTGTAGAAAAACGTCGATGTTGCCATTTTTCACGATGGACCCCCACCCCCACGTCTTCCCCCACCCCCAATCTTCTCCACCCTCATATCTTCCCCACCTCCATATCTTCCCACACCCCTTACCTCCCCCCTCCCAGTCTCCCAAATGCTCCCTCATTTTACCATTTCCATTATTATGAAAACACACAAAGTTGGCCAAGGGGGATGAGGGCACTAAAACAGTTCTCTAAGTTTTACAAGGGCATATTAAGGCCCATTTTTCTTTTAAAAGACTTTCGACATAATGCCCCAGAACTAGAGATGTTAAATAGAATTGATAACAGTGTTGGGGGCTCCTCTGCCTATCCTTAGTCCTTTAACACCACAACTAAAGCCGGGAATAAACTGCTCAGGCTTCAACACATTTATTAATCTTAATTTTCCTGATGACAGTTGTCATATCCTCCTGATGGACTCCGTAAGAATGAGAAATTATCACTTTTCCCGAAAATCTCGTTTACTTGATATTATACTGAATTCCACAGGATGTGTTACAAGGTAATCAATCAAAATTAGATTTATTTAATAAACACAGGTTTAATAATGTATGTACTCCACTTAATATATTTTAAAATGTACTAAATACATTAAAATGGCAACAACAAATTAAGCTATTATTTATAGCTAAATGCAAAGTGATATTCTCTTAAACTATCTTAAAATAAGAACGACTTCAAGATTAAACAATATTTTAACTTACTTCCTTAATAGCTTAGTTCCTAAATAGCTTAGTCCTGGGATTGCTCACTTTTCTTTTTCTCAAATACTCGCTTCTTAGCCCTCCTGAAGGACCTCTTTTGGTTTTCCTTCTGGCTGCCAGATAACTTACCTTCTTTCCTCATCGCTTGCAGTTTGAAGTTTTTCGCTTTTATCTCCTTTTTGCGTTCTTCTGGTTTCTTCTTCCCACCTTGAGTGTACAAGACATTTATCCTTCTTCCTTTCAGGAATGTGTGGTGTAACGATAAGGCTTTCTGGAAATAAGAAAATAAAACAATAAGAAAATAAAACAATAAGAAAATAAAAGAATAAGAAAATAAAACTATAATAAAATAAAACAATAAGAAATAAAATTTTCATTTTAATGAAATAATTTTTCTTAAATAAAATAATTTATTCTAGCCTCATCACCATGAGAATATCTAGGCATGCAATTCTGATGTTTATATCCGTAGATTAAACCTTAGAATTATTACTGAATAACATATTTTTAATATACTATCATTTTACATTGTAATTATTTCTTAAATGGATAGTTTTTTAGTTTTCTTTTTTAGACATAATTTTTTATATTTATCTTTATTTTAATGATTATTATTTGATACCAATTCGCAATTTATTTTGTTTTTGATTCCATGAAAGCTTTGCTTTTGTATTCAAATATTAAATTTAATTCAATGCAAATATTCATTTAAAAACATACCTCATAAGCTTCTGCCTCCTTAAACTCCACATAAGCGAACCCCCTAGGTTTCTGCGTGCCTTTAACCGTCGGAACCCGAACATGTTCAACATTGCCAGCTTTGGCGAAATGCTCTTTGAGTTCTTTTTGCTCGGTATCATATGCTATGTTGCCGACAAAGACGACATATCTATTCTTCTTCGGAAATATGTCGGCCTTTTGCAAATCTTGCATGTTCAATTTCTTTCGTTCCCCTTGCTTATTTCCTTTTTGGTTTTGTTGACCTTCCTTTTTATTTTGTTGACCTTCCTTTTTATTTTGTTGTCCTTCCTTTTTATTTTGTTGACTTTCCTTTTTATTTTGTTGGCCCTCTTTTTTATTCTGCTGACTTCCTTTTTTATTTTGCTGAAATTTTTGGGGCTTTATCGACTCTTGTTTCTTTGCCAACTTTTGCGTAGGTCGAGTCACCTCTTCTTCTGATTCTCCTTCTTGTGTACATTCCTCCTCTTCATTTTCTTCTTCCTCACAATCAGTAGTACTTCCTTCTTCATCAACTTCCATTTCTTCATTATCATCATCCTCCTCTTCTTCACTATCATCTATAAATTAAGTGCAAACATTTTTTATTATGTAAATTCAATACAGATTCTTTTACCTAACAATAATATGTTTTGTATAATACTATAACCAAAATTATATAAAAAAAACAACCAATGTCATGTACACCAAAAATTTATATTTTACAACTTATCTGTACAATTACAGAAACAAATGTTATAAAACATTATCTTACATTATTGTATGTAAACATACACAAACATTGTATGGAAAAAATATAAAACTTAATTAATCGTACAATAAAATAAAGACATTTTGAAGACTTGTCAAAAGGAACACAAAAATTCAACCGTAAGGTAGTTGTAAATTAAAATTATTTGAAAGTTTTAATCTAAGGATTTGTAGATTTTATTCAAATTTATTCCTAAATGAATTTTGGTTCCCTCTATTACCGAATCCACCTCGATTGCCTCTATTACCAAAACCACCGCGATTGCCTCTATTACCAAATCCACCGCGATTGCCTCTATTACCAAATCCACCTCGATTGCCTCTATTACCAAATCCACCACGATTGCCTCTATTGCCAAATCCATTTGACTTATTAAATGAGTTATTCCTAAAATTGTTTCCGCTGCCATTTTCTTGTCTTGGCTCACGTTTATTCTTAGCTTGCACACTGATGTTTCGGCCGTTAAAGGAGGAATTATCCAACTCTAATGCTTTCTGAAATAAAAAATTGTTTTTTTAATAATATATCATCATAAATCATTCATAATATAATTAATATTAATGAATAATAATTTATCATGATTAAAGAAATGTAATGGAATCTTCATAAAAATTACCTCACAATCTTCCTGATTTGTGAATTCTACATATCCAAACCCTCTGGGCTTCTGTGTCTCCCTGTTTAATGGCAATGTAACATTGACAACTTCCCCAATTTTCTGGAAAAATTCTCCAATTTCATCCTTTTGTGCATCAAACGGAAGATTTGCAACGAAAACTTCGTGTTTATCTAGATTTAATTTGTTTTGGAAGTTTTCCTTATTTTCTTGCTTGCCGAAGCTTCCGTTTTGCTCACTTTCATTTTGATTGCTTTCTGCTTCTTTCTTTGCCTTTTGCTTATTTTCCTTTTGTTTATTTTCATTTTGCTTGTTTTCCAGTTTTTTATTTGTTTTTGCTCCTTCTTTCTTCTCAGATTTATCTTGAATCTTTTTCAGCGACTTAGGAGCTTGGATTTCTACTTCACTATCTTCATCTTCGATATCACTAGTATCTGCTGCTTCATCGCTACCTTCCTCATCTTCTTCGTCTTCTTCACTTTGTCCTTCTTCATCAACTTTTTCTTCATCTACATCCTCTTCTTCTTCTTCTTCATCATCAACTTCTGCTTCATCATCTATAAAACCATCATCGTCATCCTCAGACTCTTCTTCCTCCTCTTTAAGTTCGGAATTATCATCGACGTCCATTTCCTCATCACTACCTGCTTCATCACTGCCATCTGTACGTAACAGAAAAAAATAATAACAAATTTTTTTTTTAAATATACACCATATAGTAAATGTTTTATTGCTAATTTTAATTGCGAACTACAAATATTTAGTTTTTCATACTTACCGTTACTTTCCAGTAATAACAGTTAGAGTATTTTATTAAACCACAACATGTCAATACACTGGAAACTGATAAGTTGATATTAAATAATTCCACCGATTTAAACGACATAGTAATTTAAACTATATAGTAATTTAAAGTACATAATAATTTAAAATGCATAAATAAATTTAAATTGAATAAAATCAAATTAAATAAATAAATTTAAATTGAATAAAATCAAATTAAATAGATAAATTTAAATCAAATAAAATAAAACATTCTCGCGTAAAAATTAACAATAAAGAAAATTTCTATATGGTGAACCCATGCATTTAAGCCAATTTTTACATTTTAATCAATAAATGGAAACTTACCTTCGTCATCAGGTTCATTCATCTTCTTTGATATTTTAGTTGGCTTAATGACCTTCTCTACGTCATAGTCTGATTCACTTTCATCGTCGCTATCGTTTGTTGGACTTTCCACTTTCTTCACACTTTGTGACTTCTTCTGTAGATTTTTATTCGCCTGTTGATTTTTCTGCTTTTGCTTTTTATCAACTTGTGGCTCAATCGTCATCTCTTCATCAGATTCCTCATCGTCATTATCGTCTTCTTTTTTCGGTTTCTTCTCTTGATTTTGCTGTTTAGCAGCTTTCTTTTGCTGCTTCTTGAGGGCCTTTAGTTGTTTTTTAGTAAGTTGTTGATTGTCAGTAAGTGGTTGATTTTTACCCGTCTGTTGATTTTTATTGGTTTGTTGATTTTTACCAACTTGTTGCTTCTTCAAATTTCCTTTCTCTCCCGACCCCTTTGCACCATCTGCTCCGACGTTACCATCAATTTTGGCCAACAACTTCTTGAGTTGCCTCATCTTGCGCTTTCCGCTTTTACTCAATTCCTTCTCTCGACTCTCAAATCCAGCAACTTTCGACTTGATTTCCTCGATAGCCGCATGAGCAGTCTTGTCTCCTTTGGCATCTTTCTTTTTCAAGGACTCGAAGCGTTCCAACTTCCTCAGGAACTTAACCTTCTTCTTCTGTTGCCTCGCCACCTTCTCCAATGGACTGTTCCCTTCGGCATTTTTATTCTTTGACTTCTTTGACTTCTTAGGTGAATTTTCCCCAGCGGCTGGTGAAGCTTCAGTTCCTTCTTTTGACACAACTTCTTTGTTTGGTTTATTCGGAGTGTTTTTCTTCACTTCTGGAGTAAGGCTTGCCGTTCCGGAGAATTTTTGCAATTTCTTTTGGGTTGGATTTGCTTCACCCTCATCATTTGTTGGGGTGTTCTCAAGTTTCTTAGGAGTTTTTCCTTGTTTTTTGGGAGTCTTCTCTGTTTTTTTGGGAGAGTTGTCGGTTTTTTTGGGCGTCTTTCCCTGCTTTTTCGGGTTGCCTTCTTTGCCAACAATAGGAGACTTCCCCAACGTTCCATCATCATCGAGTTTTAGCTTCTTTGGAGAATCATGAGAATCGAATAGTTTTGCTGGAAGTGACTTCCTTTTGTTCATCTTCACTTTTTCTTCAGCTTTGTTCTCAGTCTGAGGGGTCTGCTTATTCTTCTTTTGAGCACCTCCGCTGCTAAAAGAAACATTTTTCGATTCTGAATTGAAAAAATCGGCAGCTCCTTTTCTTCCCGCATTGGGCGTTTTCGGTTGTTTATTGGGAGTGCCGTTGGGGAGTGATTTGCGTTTGTTAGGTTTAACTTGAATCGCTTCCATTTTGCTGTAAATGAGAATAAAAAGAGGATGTTAGGATTAAAAAAGTTTAACTTATAAAAAATAATAAATGCAAAATTCTTAGTGAATTAGATGTCAGAGTAAACGTTTCAGTATAATGATGGAAAATCTACGGTTATATTATATATATATTATATTAAAAGGAAAAGGGCACAAATTGAAACAGTTGCAAATTAGATGGAAAAAAGGACATGAATGTCACAAAACAACGAAAAAGCCTCACAATGACTTAATGAATAAACGACTATATTCATGTCTATATCGAGTGATATAATTTGTAACAAAGCGAAATTTTTGTACACAAAGTTAACCAGTAAAGATTATTTTCCGCCAAGTACGGGATAGTGTGCAAGATTTCAAATTTATTATTCGGGTTAATCCGAAAGATTCATTAGCTTGAACATACCTTGTCCCCAATTATATCGCATTAGTGAAGAAGTTTTCACATAACACATGGGCTGAAAAGTCCCGGGCCTAACACATGGGCTGAAAAGTCCCGGGCCTAACACATAGATGGCGCTAGTCTTATTGCATTCACCGCTTTCTCAGTTAGTACTAACCTTCAATAGAAAGCTCTTAAAATTTCATGATATTCTACTCATAAGTTTGTGAGTTATTGTGCTAAGAGTGACACTACTTTTGTTATTTTCAATACAATGGATCAAAAACAATTTCATGTTTTAATTTTACACTGCTTCTTAATGGGAAAAAATACCGTTCAAGCGAAGCAATGGCTTGAAAAGTGTTATCCGGGCTCTGCTCCATCAGAAACAACAATAAAACGTTGGTTTGCTGACTTCAAACGTGGTCGTAGAGACACCGATGATGCAGAACGCAGTGGACGTCCAAATGAGGTGGTAAACCCAGAAAATATCAAAAAAATCCACAAAATCGTTTAGAATAATCGAAAAGTCAATTTGCGTGAGTTAGCTGACATTGTAAAGATATCAAAAGAACGTGTTGGCTTTATATTGCATGAGCATTTGTCTATGAAAAAGCTCTGTTCAAAGTGGGTCCCGCGTTTGCTCACTGTTGACCAAAAACAAGAACGTGTTGATGATTCTCAGCAGTGTTTGGTCATGTTTCAACGTAACAAACCGGCATTTTTGCGTTGTTATGTGACAATGGATGATACATGGATCCATCACTTCACTCCGGAATCAAAACAATCGTCATCTGAGTGGAGATCAACTGGCGAAGCTCGTCGAAAGCGCCCGAAAGCACAACAACTTTTCAGCCCATGTGTTAATTTGTAATTTGTCTTTTATTCCTGTAAAGCATTAAATTACTTATGGAAAATTCTGCGACAAGAGTCTCATTTCAATTATCCACTCGACCCGAAACTGGATAACTCTCTAATTAAGGCCGGTGAACCTATTCATATTTTTTTTCAACAATATTCGCTTGTTATGAGACGACACAAGTTTACGAAGGGGTCAAAAACTCGTAAAATGAAATTGGATGTCTTTGTATAGATGTTTTAAAATTAGAAAAGTTTCTTGGCTAAAAACGAATAGTAAGATCCTCTCATTGGCGATACAAAAAAAAACAATTTTTTAATGATGAACCATAATGAATAATTTGAAATATAACCTTGAATATGAAACGTTTTTTCTACGTAACTTCTACGTAATTATGTGTATTTACTAAAAATTATACTTCATTTTAAAGTGTATTCCAATTGCAGATGCTCTGGATAAAGCAGATCTTTATGCTCTAACAAATTAAAACTTTACAATTACACAATTACAATATAACTGCAGTTATTTTACGAAATAAAAAAAATCCAAATATAAATTTACATAAAAGCATTTAAAACACTTTTGTGATACAAATTGGTTTGGAGAAAGTGCAGAAGCACCCAAGTGAAGCTTCTCAAAGCCTCCTTCGCCTTAAATGTTTTGTTAACGAGCAGAAAATTGCTTTTTGTTTCCGGGTTCACCACCATCACGCAAAAAGAAAGAGATAATTAAGATCGTCGGTCTCACATACATATAGAGAACTACTGAAAATAAAGGCCTTGTTTCTCCTTAGACCTCATAATAGTATACCTGATAATATAAAAGTTATTATTATTTTCTCTGAATTTTTAATTATATATTTTTAATAATAACAATAACAGAATTGGCATATACGCAACTTTTAGGGTTGCCTCTTTAATCGCATCTCCATTTATAATGGAAATAATTATCTTAAATCGCTGACGAGTATTATTACATTTGCTCATGTTTCAAACTTTGTATGTATACCCTTCTCAAAGCTATGACTCCTCTGACTTTTCTTCTTCTTCTTCTTCTTGTTCTGCGGCAGTGCGCCATTGTTTGTTCAAATTTATTCCAAACAATGGAACGAAATGATTTTGGTTATTCCAGCAATCCTCCGGGCTAAACGTAATTAATTTAAGTTTGGGCTTGTTTGCGTTTGGAGCGGAAAGAAACTCGTGCGGAGGAATAAGTAGCGGTTATTTGCAGAATTATGAAAGAAATAGATGGAATTCTCTAAACTTCTGGCAAAGGTTTCCCAGAATTCCACTTTCAAGCGATCCATTCTTAATAGCATTTTTTGAGTGCGTCGTTCGTGCGCACGTATTCACCGCTACGTTCGTTCATCTCAATGTTATCTCATCTCCTTGTGACTTACGCAATGCAAACAATACCTACTGTAGAATTCCATTAATAATAAAGCAACAAAGGTGGCTACTTGTACTTGGGCAACAGACCCTTAAGTCTAAATTTAACCTCGTTGAATTATTTGAAATGAGAGATTTTCATTTCAGAGCAACGCTCATTCCGTGGTTTGCCATTTTTGCCCGACAATGGATCGTCCCTCTCTCTTTATCGCGTTGTTGGGAGCAAATAAAAGTACACGTAGCAAACAGAAAGCTCTTAAGGTGACTTGGGACTGGGTAATTTAAGATTATACAATGGAGGATTAAAACATTGGAAACACATCAAGGCATTAATCCCACTTGGATTGCCATTGTATTTCTCTTGTCCGGTGGAAAAAGTTTAATACTTAAATTAAATGAACTTTTTATAATCCCTATAAAGGATACATTGTAGGCTACTACAAAGTAAAAAAATGTTGTGAAATTGCAACGGTTTTACAAGAAAAATTTAATCTTTACTACCTGGATAATTGTGATTTTAAAAAGATCTGTAACTTTACAATAGCCATTTGAAAAACTTATAGTCTTGAGTTGTGATACTGCAATTATTATATATCTCAAAAATATCACAAAAGTTACAATAAAAAATTTTGTATGATTAAAGAGCCAGTTCTAAAAGTTGTGTATTTTTGCTTCACTTGTACTGTATTAATAGCTCTGGGTTTTTTAAACTTATTTTCATACATTTAGTGCCCTATGTTAATTATATATATGTATATATCAGGATTCTTAAATGAAATATAATTATATAATACTTTCCTGATAGTAATTTTTATTTTATTGTCAACATGTTTCGTCTAACTATAGCCTTTTTCAAGACATATTACGAGAAACTTCATATATTTGTTTGATTTGTTTTGGTTTTTTGTTTCAAATATTTAGTGTGTTAATAGCTCTAGGTTTATTAGCGAATTTTCAAAGCTTATTTTCAAACATTTAGTGTCTTAATAGTCCTAGATTTTAAGCATATTTTTAAAGCTTATTTTCAAATATTTAGTGTCTTAAGGGGTTAGGTGGGTTTCAGAGGTTCAAAAAAGGTTGTTTTACTATTTTTTTTAAATATATACAATCATATATTTTATTTAAACAATTCAGCATATCAAAGATACATATTTAAATAGTAGTTTGTGAAATTTTTATTTAAAAATTCCGAAAACTCAGTCGTTGGTACCTCATCTCCCTTGACGTCTCAAAAAAAAAATGCTCTTGCTGTGGACAGCATAACTCATTATTGGTTCATTTAAAATAAAAAAAACTAAAAATATTTCGTTAGTACATGGATAAATCTCGTTATTGGACGAAGGAAAAAAAAATTAAAATTTGAATTTTTGACAGACATTGAACAAAAAAACATATTTTTTGGTCAAATTTCCGCCATGTATTGGCTCGGTAATAAAAAAAATCCTTCGTTCAATGACTTGATAATATTATTTCAAAGAAGTGTGCAAAATTTGAACAAAATCGTTTCATAACTTTTCGAGAATTCGTGTCCACCGACTTAAAAAATTGAGTTTTGAGATAAACGCGTTTAAAGTTTTAAATTGAAACAACACGTGAAAAAAATTTTTTCTTTTGAAGGGTCTGTCTCTTAGAATTTTACTCGGATCGATTTGAAATTTTTGGAGAATATTTTAAACATATTGTACTATTTAATAAGACAAAAAAAATAGATTTTTTGAAATTTTCAAACCCACCTAACCCCTGAATAGCCCTAGAATTGTAGCTTATTAGCAGATATTATTAGCTTATTTTCAAAGCTTAATTTCAAATATTTTGTGTGTTAATAGCTCTAAGTTTATTAGCTTATTAGCTTTCAAAGCTTTTTTTCAAACATTTAGTGTCTTAATAATTCTAGTTTTTTAGCTTATTTTCAAATATTTAGTGTTTTAATATTCCTTGTTTTTAGCTTATCTTCAAATATTTTTTAGCTTATTTTCTAAGCTTAATTTCAAATATTTAGTGTGTTAATAGCTCTAGGTTTATTAGCTAATTTTCAAAGCTTATTTTCAAACATTTAGTGTCTTAATGGCCCTAGGTTTTTAGCATATTTTCAAATATTTAGTGTCTTAACAGCTCTAGGTTCTTAGCTTATTTAGAAATCTTTATTGTATTAATAACCGTAGATTTTTTGCTTATTTTCAAACATTTAGTGTCTTAATAGTCTTAGGTTTTTAGCATATTTTCAAAGCTTATTTTCAAATATTTAGTGTCTTAATAGCCCCACGATTTTAGCTTATTTTCAGATATTTTTTAACTTATTTTCAAATCTTAATTTCAAATACTTAGTGTGTTAATAGCTCTAGGTTAATTAGCTTATTAGCTTTCAAAGCTTATTTTCAAATATTTAGTGTCTTAACAGCTCTAGGTTCTTAGCTTATTTAGAAATCTTTATTGTATTAATAACCGTAGTTTTTTAGCTTATTTTCAAATATTTAGTGTCTTAATGGCCCTAGGTTTTGAGTGAGCGTATTCTACCTTGATGTTAATCCAAGGAAGCGAAGGCCGCAGGCCGATAGTGTTGGCAAGACATGAGGGTCGCGAAGCGCGACCCTCATGTCTTGTGTGGCTCGCGAACGAGCGAAGCGAGTGAGCGAGCGTTTCCGAAGTTAAATATATTTATTTATTATATAAATTGCTATATTTGTTCAGAAAATTCAGTTTCAAGTTTGGCGCGTTCTTGTGAATAATATTATCTAGTTTTTTTGCATAGTTAGTAGCGATTTATTGGTAGTTGTTTCTTAGGTATTTGTTGATATTATTATTAAGGAAATAGATAGGAGTTTCATTTTGGTCAAACTTAACATTATCTATTCTATCATAGAAGTTATGAGTTTATTATTTGGGGTATCATAGTTTCATTTATGAGTATGTCATGTTATCCTACAATAAAATAAAAATTACTATCAGAAAAGTATTATATAATTATATTTAATTTAAGAATCCTGATATATACATTGCAACCTCTTTTCGTGAAAAATATTTTGTTCTTAAGTGTCTCCTATAGTTAAGGGGAACATGGTCTTAGCTCAGTGTAATATTTTGAAGCAGGCTAGGTCATGGGTTAGGGAGACTATGTTAAGCTTGGAGAAAAGTGAAATAATAAATCAAAAGAAAATGGAAGATTGTAGGTATATTGACTTCTACAAAAAGGTTCTTAGATACGTCTCGTTTTCTTTTCCTAAAGTCTGAATTTAATCATTTCTACGTATTGCTCAAGATCAGGCCTGTCTTTCTACTACGTGAAAACTCAACCATCAATCTAATATTTCTTGAGACGGACCCAAGTTTACATGTACAAATCTAATAAATCTAAATTACAGTTCCAATCTTGAATTTAATCCGAGGATGCGAAGGCCGCAGGCCGATAGTGTTGGCAAGACATGAGGGTCGCGCGAAGCGCGACCCTCATGTCTTGTGTGCCTCTGGATCGAGGGCAGTTGAGTAAGCAAGCGTTTCCGAAACTAAATATATTTTATTTATCATATAAATTGTTATATTTGTTGAGAAAATTTCGAGTTTTTCGCAATCTTGTTAATAATATTGTCTAGTTCTTTAGCAGAGTTACTAGCAATTTGTTCATAGCTGTTTCTTAGATATTTATTAATACTATTATTAAGGAAATAAATAGGAGTTTCATTTTGGTCAAACTTAACATTCTTTAGTCTATCATAGAAATTGTGATTTTATTCTTTAGGGCACTTATTAGTATGTCATGTTATCCTACATATTGAATCTGCGTGTAAATTCCTTAGAGTTCTACAGCATCATAAAATATACATATTTATTTCTGGTTCTGATTGTTATAACCTCGATTCAAACTATTTTTTTTTTTTTTTTGATTGATTGATAAATTCGTGTGACCTTCATATTTTGTGTGGCTAGCGAACGAGCGCAGCGAGTGAGCAAGCATTTCCGAAACTAAATATATTTATTTATATATTTATTTATTTGTTTATTATACAAATTGATATGTTATTTCATCAGAAAATTTAGTTTCAAGTTTTTCGCGTTCTTGTGAATAATTTTATCTAGTTTTTTCGCAGAGTTACTGGTGATTTATTGATAGTTGTTTCTTAGGTATTTATTGATATTATTATTAAGGAAATAAACAGGAGTTTCAGTTTGGTCAAACTTAACATTCTTTAGTCTATCATAGAAGTTATGAGTTTATTATAGAGTATATATTTATTTCTGGTCCTGTTTATTATAACGTCGACTCAGACGACAATCTATTTTTTTATTGATTGATATCAATTTGTGTATAAAATAAAGTTAGTAAATTTAAATGAATATGTACTTTTACTACAAATATTTCTACTTAAAAAAATATCTTTTTCAAGTACAATAAAGGGCCAGCAGAAAAAGATGTAATTTATCTATGAGGTCGACGTTCCTTATCGCGTTCAGGAATTGCAGAGCTAAGTAGTTGCTTAAGTGACAACTACTGGAAACGGTTTTTCGTTCCTTACAAGAGCGGTATGATTTCCAGAGGGAATAGTTTTTCTAATGTCTCAGCTTCGATGTCGCCGCTTTCTTGTAATTATTGGAGAAATCGTTTCCACGGGAAATATTTACTAGACTAGAAAATTCGTCATCCTGGACGAAAGCGGAATACAAAAATATTAACGGTGCTTTAATAGGATCGTTACTATTACTCGAAAACTCAGGTATATAAAATCACTAATGTTGATTTACTAAGTTTGTTGTTAAGGCACGTATATTAAAAGTTCGTAAAACAGTTTATGGAATACCCTTTATGAAACAAATTTTAAGGAACACATTTTATGGAACACATTTTATGGAGAACATTTTATGGAATACACCCTTTATGTAGCAGACAATTTATGGAACACAAGTTCCATAAAAACCAGTCATTAATTAGGGCAATAAAAACTTTACCTCCTGAAAATTAACGCAGGTAACCAGATTTTATGCTCTACTAGAAAACGTTTTTTTTTCTTTGTTGTTATCATTAGAGTAAACGTCAGAGAGAGCTTTTGTGAGTCACTCACCTGTCATAACAGCGCATCCGAGGGAATCACACGAACCTTACACACATTTGCACATGTTGGTAAAGAACAAACGACTGCCGATACCGTCGCGACGCTGGAGAACTCGACGCCTGAAAATGTGACAGACTGACGCGCGCACAGTTTCCACAACATCGGAAAAGTTCCTCTCACGTGGACGCCCTCATGTGCGTAACTCCTCAGCACCCTCACTCATCCCTCACGACTATTACGACATTTACTTTTACGACAATAACCAATAAATTATTTGAAAAACTACCCCTTTTAGGGATAACAATTTTCGCGCATTTGCGAGACAAACAGTCAGTTTTCCGGTCAGTGTCTTCTCCGAACTGTTATGATACGTCATTTTTGTTCAATAACGTTTATCGGATGGATACTTTTAAGATACGGAATTTGAATATGAAAATTTTGATAAAATTCGTTTTCCGAGCGGAACAAATTTTTCTTGAATTGTAAATACTACATCGATTTATTACGTACGTGATTCTAGCAACATCCGTGTATTCACTTTATATTTTCACTTTATATCTTCACATTGTAATTCACATTATGATAACCTTTCAAATATTGCACTTGAATCGGCATCTACTCGAATCTCAACTGAGCTATTCATATTTCCCGAGAAACGTTACGATGGATGATTTTCGAACTCGTTTTTCTCGTTATGCAGCTGACAATCTGGAAACGGAAAGTTATTTGTTTGTTACGTTGGCATTATTGCTTTATTGTCGGTAAAAGATAATATACCTAACACAATATATATTATTTATGGCTAGCAGTGAAATAACGATAATGATTTATAGACAAAGTACTGACTACCGGGAAATTTGCATAAGAAATAATTGGACTATGGCACTTGATTTTTGTGTTCTCTCTTCAGTTATGTTGGTGTCTCAATAAATTTCTATGGGAGATTACGAACTTAAAAATTAGTCACATTATTTTTGTAATAATTTAAGAGAAGAATATTAAACACAATATAAAAAATAATAATCAAAGATACAATATGTCTGTCTATCAAAGAAACAATCAGTATGAATCAAAATTAATTTGACGTGCTTCATTTAGCGGAGTGACTCTCTGTATCTAACCACGAAAAACTCAAAATTTCTAATATTCCGGCAATCAGGAGATAATAAATTTAAAACACTATAAATTTTTAAATAAATTGACTACAAATTCACAATGGCCCTCGCTTTAAGGACATTTGCTAGATCATTCAGCAAATCTTCTGTACTCTCCAAAAAAGTGCCAGCTCATTGCATAAAAGAAGTTCCTTCAAAGCAATTTGACGTCCTCAAGCAAACGCAAGGAAAATTCCAAAAACAAGATGGTTTACCAATTTACTTAAAGGCTGGATTTAGGGATAAAGTACTCTACAATGTCACCGTTTTAGGAACTCTTGTAGGAATCATCATGTCACTTCACACACTGATTGTTCTAGCTCTCCCGTCATAATCAAAATCGGTATTCTATCAATGATCTATCTTCTCAAATAATGTATATCTCTTTAATAAGTTTTGAAATAAATTTGTAGTTAACTAAATGTGTATTGACAATGGTATTGATCAAATCCTGCTTTAGTAACTACAATAGAGAAACAAACGCGAATAATATTTGTCAACTTAGACTTTGAGAAGATCGGCCAAAATTTTTCCTCCAAAGATTATGTCCAGAATTTTGAGACCTTTAATGCGCAACTTCAACCTTTCGGCGATTTTGAAGCAAGAAGCTATCGCCGCCGAAGGAGCTATAAAAGAAGTTGCGCAAGAAATTGTGACTCCTTTGACTACGAAAACTGAAGCTGAAGTTGTCAAAGAGTTGCCTTCAAAAAATTTCTTGAAGCTCAAAACTTTACAGAAGTTTTACCAGGTACCTTAAGTATTATCACATCTAAGTATCACCACATATAAGTATCACCACATATAAGTATTATCACATATAAGTATTACTTTAAGTCGTTAGATTAATTTCTCGTTTAAAATTTAAAAAAACTAGATAGCTAATATATTTTTTCTTGAAAAAAAAAAGAAGAAATAAATAATGTAATTTTCAGAGAGATGATGGACAAATGCCTACTTTCCTGAAAGGAGGAATGCGAGACAAACACTTGTACAATTTTACTTTTCTAATGGTAGGAATTGGCCTTGTCATGTCTTTAGAAACAATTTGTAAACTTATAGTGGACGACAGAGATTAAATTAGAATCATCTAGAAGAAAGTAAAATTTTTTAACAAAATTTCTATTAATTGTTAAATCAATCTATAATTTTTTACCTTTGAAATAAAAGAAAGGAAGTTTGTGTAACATCTTTATTATTATTTCACTTCAGCTTTAACAGTTAAAAATTTATTTGGTAATTTATGATAATAATTTACAAATAGCACCCTTTTGGAGAAAGAAGAAGAGGGATACATAACAAAAAGAAAACGAAACCTAAAGTATTTATTGCTAGCTCTCGTCATCTTCAAATTCTGAGCTTTCTGTGAACTCCATAGTGCTAACGATATGCTCTATGATCTTCATGACACTGTCAATTTTCTCGTTTGCTTCTTGGAAGTCTTCATCAAACTCGTATTCAGAACCTTCTACTTCCAATTCTTCTTTTAGTACTTCTTCTTGTATTTCCAAACTTTTAATTTCTTCTTTACTTTGTATCACATCAGCTACCTTAATTTCATCAAATTTATCTGACAAAAGTTCGTCTTCTGCAATTTCAGTCTTAATAACTTTCTTGGCATGAGTTTCTTTCTCCATCTCTGCTCTTTCCAAATCTTTTTTCTTCTCGTTAATTGTCTGCTCATTGTTTGTCTTCTCAGTCTTTGACTTCTCATGCTTTGTCTTCTCATTCTTTGACTTCTCATTCATTGTTTTCTCATGCTTTGTTTTCTCATTCTTTATCTTCTCATTCTTTATCTTCTCATTCTTTATCTTCTCATTCGTTATCTTCTCATCAATTGAGTTCTCATAAATTTTGTCCCCTTTCTGATGATCAATAGCCTCTTCTTCCAAGTCCAAAATGGCAACATTAGCCTCAATGGTACGTATTTCCTTCAAAATAGCATCTTGTATCTTCAGTTTTATAGCTTCCTTGTTAGCAATATTCTGATTAGTGTCTATTATATCCACAATTTGCCTCTGTAATTTATTCAATTCCTCCATCTCTTGTTGGTACCTCTCTCTTTCCACTATCTTCTTGATAGATTCTTTAGCCCCAAGTTCGTTCTCTTGCTCTCTCTGATCTTGCTTTCTTTGATCTTGCTTTCTCTGATCTTGCTTTCTCTGATCTTGCTTTCTCTCTTCTTGCTCTCTCCCCTCTTGCTCTCTCCCCTCTTGCTCTCTCTCTTCTTGCTCTCTCTCTTCTTGCTCTCTCCCCTCTTGCTCTCTCTCTTCTTGCTCTCTCACTTCTTTCCATGCAACCGCTCGTTTCTCAGCTCTATTTTTTCTGAATTTAAACAGAAGTTTCTTCAAGTTCTCTTTCACAGTTAGACCATTTTCTCCTTCTTGGGCTCTCTTTTTAGCTTGGCGTTCGCGCAATTTCCGGATATTCTCTTGTGTTCGCTTTCTTTGGTCTATTTTCTCCTGCAGGTGGAATTTACTATCATCTTCATCTATGTTCTCAATTTCATCAATTATGTTCTCTATTTCTTCTCTTGGTTTGTGTGTTTCTTCTCTTGGTTTCTGTATTTCTTCTCTAGGTTTCCGTACTTCTTCTCTTGGCTTCTGTACTTCTTCTCTTGGCTTCTGTACTTCTTCTCTTGGCTTCTGCATTTCTTCTCTTGGTTTCTGTATTTCTTCTCTTGGTTTCAGTATTTCTTCTCTTGGTTTCTGTATTTCTTCTCTTGGTTTCTGTATTTCTTCTCTTGGTTTCTGTATTTCTTCGGTTGGTTTACGTTTTTTCTCTCTTGGTCTCTGTATTTCTTCTCTTGTTTCCTTTAGTTCTCCTCTTGATTCATCTATTTCTTCTCTTGATTCCTCTATTTCTTCTCTTGATTCCATTCTTTCTTTTCTTGATTTCTCCACTTTATGCCTTGGTTTTATCATATGTTTGTCAATAAATTCATGTTCCTTAACATCCTTTACTTTCTTCTTCTTGTCTTCCACAGATTTTTTTGCTTTGATATCTTCCATAAATTCATGTTCTACTGATTTTTTCCCAATTTTTTTCTTTTTCTTTGGTTCTTCCAATATTTCTGCTTCTGGTTTCTCCGCAATTTCTTCCTCAATTACAATTTTTCTTTGCTTTGGTCTTCTTTGTGGTGTTTTTTTAATCTCAACTATTTCTTCTTCGATTTCAGATCTCTTTGGTTTTGATTTTCTAACTGTCTGAGTTTGAGTTTCTTCGTGTTCTGCTTTTATTTTAGGTTTAACATTTTTCTTTTGCACTTTCTCGGTAATTTTTTTGGGTTCAATTATTTCTAGTTTTTCCACACTTGAATACGTTTCTGGGGAAATGTCCTGTAAAAGATCTTCTTCATCACTAGTTGTTAGAGGTTGTTTAGATCGTAATGGTAAGGAAGGCACTTCTTTAGAACAAGTTTTTGGTTTAGAAATTCCTTTCTCATCTGAAGTCTCCTCTTCGTCAAAAGTTTCTTCTTCATCAGAAGTTTCTCCTTCATCAAAAGTTCCTCCTTCATCAAAAGTTCCTCCTTCATCAAAAGTTTCATCTTCATCAGAAGTTTCTCCTTCATCAGAAATGTTCTCTAGATAATCAGGAACATCCTCTTCATTAAAACTATCCACCTGGTCATAACTTTTTCCATCATTATAATTTTTTTCTTCTTCAGACTCGAGGCTTCCATTCTCTTTATCAACTATCATAGATTCATCTTCTTTGGAAACCAAACTTTCTTCTTCTTCTTTTTCAGAATCGAAGTGTTTTTTGTTTCCGTAATGTTTTCCTTCTAAAACAATTTTGTGCCTAGATTGTCCATCTTTGTACCTAGATTGTCCATCTTTGTACCTAGATTGTCCATCTTTGTACCTAGATTGTTCATCTTTGTACCTAGATTGCACATCTTTGTGTCTAGATTGCGCATCTACCTGTTTTTCATCTTCTACCACTTCATCATCTTCCCCTACTCCATCATCTTCCACATTCTCATCAAGAAGTCCTTCTCTAGCAACTTTCAGGAATTCCTTATAGTTATCCTTCCTCTTCAAAATGTACAAAACCGGTTTAGTCCTGATCCTAATCGGAGGAATCGTGAAGTAATTAAAAGAGATTTGATGAAACGATTCGATGGCATCCAAAATGTCATGCGTGTACAAGTAACTCTTCAAGTTCGGAGAATACTTGCTCTTGGCTTCTGTGATCAAGTGAGTGTACTCGTACATCTCCTTGCTTCCTGGCCTTAAGTGCTCTACCTTTGAGTATACCCAATTTTTGTGGATTTGAGTGAATCGAGTCACTCCCGTTTGTGCAGCTAAATTGTCGATGTGAACGTAGACATTCGTCTCGTTGTTGGCTAGACGATGAAATCGTGAAATGGCTGCCCCTCCGGGATAATTCGTTGCGGAAATGCTGAGTAGAAATATTGTAAATATCACATTAATCGCCAAGTGACCGGCAGTTCCTAAGGATAATAAATGGTAGATTGGAGATTTTTCTCGATTTTGCCAACTGTAACGGAAAGTAATATCTCATTAAATATTTGTAATAATGGGTATAATCATTTTGGTTATTGTTATTGTTTTTTATGTTTCAATTTTTGTTATTTTTAATTTTGTTAATTCTATTTTACTATTTAAATTTTATTATTTAAATTTTATTTTTTAAATTTTATTTTTTAAATTTTATTTTTTAAATTTTATTTTTTAAATTTTATTTTTTAAATTTTATTTTTTAAATTTTATTTTTTTACATTTTATTAATTAAATTTTCTGGGTAATCATTTTTTGTTAAAGCATTTTTAACTTTTTTAATAGCAGTATTTTGAAATTCAATATCGCTTAATTTGTATGCTCTATCAAGTGAACATAAAATTATCCTTTTTTTATAATTATAATCACAATTTGATAAAAAATTAATATATCTTTCTGACCAAATATTTTTTGTAAACCAAGAAGTTTGAATTTTAATAGATTTTTTAATTAAAGTCATATCTAAGAAATTTATTTTAATATCTTTTGATTTTTCTAAAGTAAATTTTAGTTTCTTATGATAGTTATTAAATTTTGGAAAAATATGTTCAATTTGATTTTCTAAAGAAGAAATAATAATATTATCTACATATGTTTTATATAAACTGTTATTATTAATATTCTTTAAAAGTTCAATTTCTAAATCTTCCATTACTAAATTTGCAATACATGCTTTAAATATTAAACATGAAACATTTTCAATTAATTTTAAACAAGATACCAATAACATTAATAGAATTTATAACCAAATTACTAAAAGTACTAAATAACCTTTATATTCTTTTTAAGTGAAACTTATTTTTTATAATTTTATCGATTATAATAAGATATTTCATAAATTAATTTGTCAAGTAAGAAATTTCATATTATAACTTAATATCTCCTGAAGAAGTTATTAACTAATAACGAAACGTTGAGATAGAAATTAAAATATATATTTATATTGAGACCTTATGCCCATTACTTTAAGTATTTAATAATTAAAAATAAAAGGTCAAAAAACAATAAAGGTTAATATAACACGTATTTATGTTTAACTGGTTGCCTAACCATGAGAATGTATATGTACTTTATTCTTCACTAGACATTAAATTAAATTAATTTGTATCGTGGGAACAATGTATTTAATTAAATTAGTTGATGATGGTTCTTGGGATTGGGATCATTAATGAATAAACTCACACAAGAGTACACACATCAACTGACTTTAAAAAGTATATATATATATATATATATATATATATATATATATATGTATAATATTATACAATAAATACAATTAGTACAATACATTATATTACTACATGTTAAAATAGAACAACAACATTATCTCAAAAGTTACCTTATACAATAGCTGCAACAATTTGGTCCTATACTTTGCATTCTATATTACCCCCCTCTTTTACATGTGCAAATTTGAACAATTTATATATTGTCAGTATTTAGCTTTTCGATTACCTTATTATAAATATTACTTAATTGTTCTATGTCTGTCTGATCATTGATTGTATTAATGTCTTTTTTAATATAAATCATTTCTTTGATGAAACGTTTGAAATATTTTTATTAATTTCTTGGAAAAATGTTTTATATAGGGTATTGCTATGTATTTGTTTTCAATTATGTTATTTACTGCATTATTATTATCATTACCATCATTACTATTATTATTATTATTATTACCATCATTACTATTATTATTATTATTATTACCATCATTACTATTATTATTATTATTATAAATATTATTGGTATTGATATAAATGTATAAGGTAACTTTTATGATAATGTTATTGTTCAATTTTAACGTGTTGTAATGTCATGTATTGTAACTAGTTGTATTTATATTATAACATGTTAACTACATATTTTTAATTTGTATACTTTTTAAAATAAATGTGCCGAAACATCAGACAGAGAGTTTGTTTATTAATAATCCCAATTCCAAGAACTATCACCAATTAATTTTAGTAAGAAACGGGATTAAAACAATTTGAAAAAGTATTTAATTATGAATTAATTTATAATAATTAGCAAGAAATTATTAAACTTACATTCGGTGACACGCTGTAGCTGCGGCGACATTAAAGAACGGATACACGTATATAATGAACCTTAATTCCTTATGAGGTAAAATTGAGTACAAAAGGACGAATAAAAAGGCTGGTAAGAATATCCTTCGAACTCGTTCATCGAGATATAATCCTATAGGGACTAAGACCACAGAAGCCGCCATTCCTCGGGGAATAGCCGAGTAAAAATACCACAGAAATGGCGAAACCCCATAATCTGAACTTTTGTTAAGGATTGTGTTGAACCATAAGACTTCGCCTTCAGGCCATAGAGGGCGCCTCCAGAAGATCGAGTCTATTACTACTGTTAAGACTAGTAGACCTATTCCTGCTGGGACGGCTATTTGTATCAGTCTGAAATGAAATATTTATATTATATTGTATTTATATTATATTTTATTTATATTACTTATATTGCATTGTACTTATGTTCAGATTATATCATAATTCTATTAGATTATATTTATATTTAGTATATATCAACGTGTCATTTAGTATATATGAAATAATGTGATTTGGTTCTTGGACTGTCTTCTTAATTAGTTCAATGTTCTTCTGGACTTATTCCCAAGAACATTGAACTATATATGAAATAAGTTCGCAATTAGTAATTAGTTAAATTAGTTATATCGATGCTGAAGTCACCTGAAATATATTCGTAATAAAACTTACTCTTTAATGGCTATCCTCTTATAATACAAATCGTATAAAAGTAAAAGGCCCAAGAAGAGCACCAGTTCTGCTCGAAATATGATGATGGCTGCCCCGGAGAAAATAATGAATTTTTTATTGTCGTTTGTGAGCCAATAGTTTAAAGCGAGTAGCACTGAAACATTATAAGTTGTAGTAATATACTTAATGTAATAGAAAATAAAATAAATAATAAAAGAAAGTAAATAATAAAATTAATAATAAAATAAAATAAATAATAAAATAAAATAAATAATAAAATAAAATAAATAATAAAATAAAATAAATAATAAAATAAAATAAATAATAAAATAAAATAAACAATAAAATAAAATAAATATAAAAAAAGTACGTAAATACCTTCTCACCTAAAGGCAGCGCGAAGACGTTCGGCAAGGGTCGGCTTAAATAAAACATAAAATGACTTTGTGTAACTGTGATGGCGATGAACCATTGCAGCCATTTGGACCCAAATTGCTTCTCTAATGTTTTACACAGCAAATTGAAAGTTGCTATTACACATGTTCCTAATGCAGCTCTAACTAAAAATAATAGTATCAATAATAATAATACATCTTTATATATATATTTATTTTTAAGAAACAATTATGTTTTGTTCAAATTAAGTAATAATTTTACATAGATAGTACTATTGATATTTAATATTCAGTAGAGTGCCACGACTACTATTCATTTGTTTCGATTTTGACAATTGAAAATCAAATCTAAATATTGAAGGGATTAATTGACAGAAGCATAACCTTAAAACATTATATATATATATATATATATATATATATATATATATATATGTCAATTATATCATATTATGTCATTTTGTGTGGCATATTATGTCATTTTGTATGTCATACTATGTATATATAATATAACATTTATAATATAACAAATCAGATTGACAAATTGTCGATCTAGTAAATAACTATCTAGAAAATAACTATCTAGTAAATAACTATCTAGCAAATAACAATCTAGTAAGAAACCAACTCGATTTATTGAGACGTTATACTTAGCTCAAATGAAATCTTACCTAAGTATTGAGCCCAAAATTTGTTAAGCGAGAAGAATTCTAGTAGCGCTACGATCGGTGAAACTAAAATCGAAATGAATAGAGGTCCTACGAAGGTTCGGGGCACTACGCCTGGGAAGTCGTGGTGGTCGTACTGAAAATAAGAGGTTCCCAAAATAAGAAATATTTTATATAAAACCCAAGAATTTAATTTATATTAAAAAAAAAAAACAGTAAAAGCCAACTAAGATTAGCTCGTTCACTTGGAAATATAAAGGCCTACCTGATCTAAATTCTGCCTATGATAAAGAATATCATGCATCGCTTGAAGGTTAAAGCTCTCCTCGACTTTGGTGAAGGGGCAATACACCAAATGGGCAGCAGCGACGATCAGCATAATTTGCGGCATTTTCATTCAATATTTCCCAAATCCCAGAATTTACATAATTAATACAATATTTTTGTTACGATCAGACCAAAATAGATCTACAACTTAACCTAAAAACATCGTTGCTAAAAACCTAATCTAGTGACTCGTTGCTAGTGACGTAGGATTAGCGGCCTTGTGACTTTTTAAAATACGCACTCACACGTGTTGCGCAAACCTTCATCTTTGATATCTTACCTTCCTATTCCAGCTTCATTGACCGTTTCGTGGGTATACTTCATTCTATTGATTAATGATATCACATATAAATTATATTCACTACTAGTTAATGCCCGTGAAAAATCACTGGCAGCCATGTACACATATATTTATTACCATGTACACGTATACTTATTTCCATGTGCACATGTACATCTGACCATGTACACGTGTACATATTACCATATACACATACATTTTATCCTATATATATATTTAATCTTATGATTTCGACATATACATATTATCATGTTCAGTCACAATACAACGACTTACCACAAGGAAAGCCAAAATGTTCACAATACTACTTGACCAAAACTTTCTGGCAAACGTAATTGTGTGCTTTGTTGCGCATAGCTGTAATTGTGGGTGGAGGGAGTCATTTCTCGACCGATCACCTACACGGATAGATCGTAGCACAAAGTCGTTCTATGCGCTCATATAGGGGAATCATTGCCTAGAAAGAGTTGCGAGCATTGGCGGTCGGTTAACTCTGTCCTTCCGAATACTTTCTCTCTCTGCGCAGGCTGCATCGACGTCTGCCAGAAAGATTTGGTCGAGCAGTACTATGTATAATTTTGAAGAATGGAAAACAACCAATATATATATATAATCGATTCAATTTAATATTATTTATAGTAATGTAATTTGCAATACATATTTGAATCAGTAGTACAGATGTTCCTTTTGTACGATTCGCAAACACTGGTTCATTTTACTACGAATTTTGTTCAGTATCGTGTTCACCGCATTCATTGTGTTTTTGTCCTGTTTCTAATAACCTCTATCGTCTTTATCGTAGAATATAAACTCGATCAGCATCGGCTTGATGGCGACAACTTATTTCATCAAATCAATGTCACAGGCACTTGTGTCTTTGGCTTTTAATACACATTGTCTATTATTTTTTTCTGCTTTTTCATTGCATGACATTGCCTCCTATAACATTTACGTATATGCACATTCCACAGTTCTTGATTATGTTCCATCCAACGTTCCATCGCATAACCTCACTTTTCGAAAATTCACCTGATTGCCTCTAAAGCTCCAAAATGTTACACTTTAACTAATTTAATGTATAATTTACACGTTTGGCCCATATTTAGGCCCCAATAGGGCTCTAAGACGTCAGCCTCGTTCCTTCAAAAAATGACAGCGACCCGCGACCCTTTGGTACGAAACAAATTATTCGCTAAAATAAACGATTAGAGCAAAACAATAATTTATTTCGTTGCTTTTTAATTTATTGATGCAAGTAGTTAAATTCTCCCTTACAAAACTCATTGATGTTCTTTAAATTGCGATTTTTTCATAGTGGCGCAACCATCGATACACACTCACCATAGAAATCATATTCCTTAAAATGGGAAAATTACCGACGGACGGACGTACGTACGTACGTTGCGACGGTAATTATGTTAGTTTATATGTAAAAAAAATACCTAAATTTGTTGATATTTATCCTCCTCACTTCTTATACATATACACACTGCATGTACGTGGAATATTAGCAAACTGAACGGCATAAAACCGGCCCTGTAGACAACAGGCCAAACGAATAATATTGTCAAGTTAAAATATACTCCGCATTCAACATGACGTCTTTCTATCTAAAGCTTACATCTACCCTAACAGTTCCCGTGTACGGCGAGGTGTAATATTTTGTTTCGACCTCCTGCTGAACACTCTGAAGTGATAATATAGTTTTTACAGCATCCACACGGTCTTTGGCATAGGAGTGGCGGACGCGCCGTTGTGCGCGCATTAAAATATTTAATTTCGATTTAATCGAGATTTTACATCAATAAAAAGCGCATAAATTGCCTTGATATATGTGGGTGCACGAGGAGAAATATCTCAGGCATTTTTTGAACGTCTTATTAACATATTCTAGGTGTGATGTTACATTTATAACGTTCGTGGCCGCGTGTGCAAGAAAGAAACTCGCATCGTAGGCGTACTTATTAAATTTATTGCCCTTTCATGTGTTTGTATAATAGACGTCCTAAGTACGAGCATATTTCACGTATAGGCTGCATTGTACAGGGCGTTATTTATTCCTCATTTCGGCCGGTTAATCATATTCATAGCTCTCAGAGTTCCGATGGCGCAGAAACATTGTCTTTTTTCCGAACGCTCGGCCTGGGAGTTACCCCGACTTTCTTTAATAAAGTTGATTTTTTATTGACCATTTTGGGCAAACGCACATAGTTTCGAATTTAAGTTCACTTTGTGGTACGAGCATTCGGGTATTGTGTGGGGTGATTGAAGATTCAATTGTCTGGAACTATATACGGTACACCTGCGTAAAGACTATCCAATAAAAATGCTAAATATTTAAAATTTAAATTGAAATTTCTCATAAGCCTTCACTGTAGGTATCTCCAACTAATTTTCCCGTCATTTTGTCGATGAACCTTTTTATAACGGCGTATACACAAACTTTTTGGAGTTGTCCATTTTCCCCATTATGGAATATTACCTAAATATTTGTGGACAAACACTTTCGCACTGTCTTCCTTTTGCGTACTTCGGACGTTACTCACGTGAGGTTGTTATTAAAAATCGCGTGAAAAAGCGAAACTTGAGGCCGTCAATTTAAAAATGTTCTCCTCACGCTCCGGCAATTAAAAAGGAAAATTTGAGTGCGGTTGTCGTGAGCCGTCAAAATTTAATAAGATAATGAACGGTTCGTTAATTCGGTAATTTTTAATTAATTTTCTCTTCCAAATGTGACTCGTTATTATTGGGGTTATCAGGGCTCGCGAGGCAGAGGTTAAGCGATGTACGGCTTTACAGATCATTAATAGAATATTATGTTTTGCAATTAAGCTGACACTTTAAATAACATGCATTTAATTAATTAGACCTACGAACTTTTCCACGATAAGGTCTCTATTGCTGGCGAAATCAAAATATTTTTGTCCCCGGAAACTATTAACTTAAAACGCAGCAATAAATTATTATTGTAAATACACGAAATCGCTTTCTGGTATTTACAATCAACTTTGCATAAAACTGTGGAATATTTTATTACACTGACATAAGATGCAGTTTACGCTTGTGTTTCAGTATTTAAAAGCATTGTGTAACTAAATGTGCGGTCATGCAAATTGCAAGCCGTAATTATTTAATTTCTGCGGGAATTAGCATAAACCACTAATTACTATGTATATTGAATAATAATAGAAAACTTGGCAATAAAATTGGAAAAATTTATCGGCACTAAAATATATTAATTTATCCTTTATTAAAAGAAGCGAATAGGTTTTAGTTTTATTATCGCTCTTAATGCGGCCCCGCAAGGCATTAACATAGTTTTACTTCATTTTAATAATCTCTGAGCGTGTTTTATAGTTCAAGATCGGGCCATGTGTTCCTGTGTTTGCGTATACATTAACAATAAAGAGAAACCGAAACTGTTTTAAAACTGAAGGCGATTTATGGCCATTTTATTGGTCTTAAATTATTTTCCATAACGTTAGATTTCGGATTTCACAGAACCGATGGTAATTTATCGCGCTATTTCCATTAAAATCTTTTTTTTGTTGGAAATATGGGTGCTACCTCTGCGGCTTTCATGTTACCGAAACTTAACAATAACTCGGCTGGTATTAGAAAGGATTCACGGCCGAATGGGCATCATTAACGGTCGGATTTACCATCATCGGGTGTAATAACAAAGTAGGGAATTCTAAATGTTGCGGGGATCATTACGGTAATATTATAATTACACGACTCGAGGAAATAAAGCAATTATTGCACATGCAGATGGTTTCGGGCGCGCCAATGATGTTTTCTCCTTAATTAAATGTTCATAAACGAGAAGCAAAAATCCTTGGAATGCGCACCAAAATGGAGACCGAGAAACACCTCTGCCTACCAATTAGGCGTTAAAAATGAAATTAATAATGGAGCTGCGCTTAAATAAAAGTTATAATCGTAAAGTATCTTGTTAGGAAATACTGATTGGACGGTTGTACGGGCGATAAATAAATTGTTGTTTGTAACATAACTATAAGCTTATTAATAACAAAAATAAATTAATGTCGTTGATTAGGCGTGCGTTTGTTTATGTTTCCCATTTGATTGGGAGATGTATTTATTTATGGGCAGGTGTTTTATTTTAATTTTTTGACTTTTACAACTTAACCAAGTTCGGTTCGGGAGTTGCATTGGTATTATTTTGATTGACCTTCGGGCTTAAAAAGTACGCGTCAGCTTGGAAGATTCCTTCTTGAAGTGGCTTTAAGCAAATTTCCTCCATCACCTGAAGAGCGGCGAATTATCCAATTACAAGAGAAATTCCCACATGCCAAATTGCAGTTTACATCCGTGCAGTTTTAATACGCTTAATGTGAACGGCGGACTTATCGACCATTATTGCATTTAGCAAATTGAACAATGCAAATCGTAGGATGTAAATAAAGCATATAACCAACCAGAACGATCATTTCATGTGCCATTTATTGTTAGTAACAACTTGCCCGATTACGGTGCAAGCCAGAAATTAGAAGCTATACTCGGAGCTGTGTGTACATACCTCGTTCATTTATTATTATTAAGATTGCCGTAATGGCGGGAATATAAAAATTTTATTAACCAATATTGGAGGCGCACACACGTTGGGGCCCGCGAGATACACCTGTATCTTATTATGGCCGTTTAGTTAGCGGTGTAAATATAGGATACAAACAGAGTTAACTGCTCTTACTTGCATGAGAAAGTATCAAGTGGAAGCTGTGTTATCATTAACGCTTCCATTTTTTGATGATGAGGCGATGATAGAGTACGGTTTTAGCATTAATCAGTATATGTATATAGACATTTTTACAAATATTATTTAAAAGGCATGTTAATTTTCTTTGGAATTTTGGTCTAATAATACTACTCAATGGAATCTTTTTAAATTATTTATTGTCCGGACGTTTCGAGACGTGGTTTGCCTCTTCTTCAGCGAAATAAAAAATCCTTTAAATTAAGTTCATTCTGTAAAGAACATTTTGTCAGTGGATTCTTTTAAGATTTTAGTACATATGAAAGGTGGAGATAATTACAAGTACATACCTAAATTGTTGAAAGGATTCTTAACTACATCTACTAAAACTAATTAAATTAAATGAAGTATCCTACTAAGGGCGGCATGCCGAAAGCACATTTACCCTCTGGGCAAGGTTAAAGGTAGGTTCACAATCTAATGTACTTGGTGTACAGCTCAGGTACATTACATTGTGAACCTACCTTTAACCTTGCCCAGATGGTAAATGTGCTCTCGGAATACCAAGCTAAGTGCTACATTTTAATTTTAACTTTTTTGTTGGGTGCATGCATGGCGACGGTTTGACAGCAGAATGAACGATGGAAGAACCTGAACCAAAGTCAAGCAAGGTAACATGGTTACAGGGATCTACTATGTAACAAAGTGTTGATAAGTGGACATTATCGAAATCTACATGTGTGGCTGAGGGCTGACAGACTAATGATAAACAAACTTTTAGGTT